>JASCZW010006017.1:0-134743 GCA_034211315.2 Aedes japonicus | reverse complement strand
ACGACGAATAATCTCCAGCAAAAAGACCCCCTTCATAACACAATTTCCATTACGCATAATTCAGGTTGGTTGGACGACGGATTTCTCATCCCGAAGCAGGACAATAAGCAGAACGAAGACATGTGGAAGGGCATCAATCCCCATCACGCTTTCACCACGGGTCGAAGGCCCAACCAAAGCTCGTTTGCGAGGAAAATCCGACCCAAAGGCCCCAGCCAAACCCTGAAGCAACCGGGGAAGTTGAATCTGAAAAGTTTTGCCATAGTCAACGAAGCCATAGCTCGCATGAATTTAGGCGACGGGCAGGGCCCCTTCCAAGGCGGTGGTGGCCAACCAATGACCGAGAAGGAAAAGAAAAAAGCCAAAAAGTTGCTGCAGCAACAGTTGGAAAATGCTCCGCTAGCAGCGCCGGAAGACGACAGCGAAGACTACGAAGACGAAGCCGGCTATGAGCAGATCAATGACGCATTTAGCGATGCAGTTAACAATGTAGCGAGTCAATTATGTACTACCTTTTCGGGAGGGCAACGAGTAGATGGCGCTCAGCAGGGAATCGATTTGACCGCTGTGAAGGCCAAACTACGGCAACGAAGGGATAAGGAACAAAGTAAGCTCTACTAATTTTAGCCTAATGAAACCCAACATTAATAATCACACTTCTTTAGCCGGACCCACGTATCCAACAGTTTTCAACATTCCGGAGTACTCCGACTCGGAGAGTGATTCCAGTTCACTGGAACGGAAACGCTCGACAGACGGGTACTCTAAAATCAACCGGAAGCCTCAAGCTCACAAACGGCATCGCAAGAAGCGTACGGCCATTCCAGTGCAGCCACCGAAGATTCCCCTTGGTCCGTTCGGCGGCGGAGGAGGTCCAGGAGATAGCGGTGGCCCCCCAATGATGGTGGGTATCCCCGGAGGCGGACAGCTAGGATCGGCAATCGGCATGCCAATGATGTACCAAAAGCTGAAGAACGAGAAGAATATGGATAAAGACAAACAGGAGGACGAATCGAGCATCGACGTGTCCTCGCCAAGGGATAATAACTCTCCGATCGTAAGTTCAGTCTGAAATTATTCAAATTGCCTTTTTTGTTTACCATACCTTATCAAATTTTAGTTCGGCGTCCTGCCAAAGATGGGTGATCGGGAAAAGCTGATCACAAAGCAGAAGAATTGGTTCGGCAAAGAAATCGACAGCAGCAAGAGCAGTTCCAAAGATTCGAAGGATTCAGATTCCAATGCCAAGAAGACGGCTGGTCGATCAAGCAAGGGAACCAGCGGAAAGAATGCCAAAAATGCTCCCCCAGTTCCACAGCAACCGTCGTTAGCTAGTTTTAAGCAGTCGGACAAGAATCTGGTGCCGCTGTTTGTGGAAAAATGTGTTAAATTCATCGAAATCGAAGGACTGGACTCGGAGGGCATCTACCGGGTGCCGGGCAACAGGGCGCACGTTGACTTGCTCTATCAAAAGTTTGATGAAGGTAAGATGGGGAGCGGAATTTGAGCTGAATAAGATGTTTTGATTTTCGACTTATTTTTCACAGAGGTCGACGTAGACATCGAAAAGTTGGACATTCCCGTGAACGCAGTGGCCACGGCTTTGAAGGATTTCTTTGCCAAACGGTTACCGTCGCTGTTCAACACCGAGATGATGGCTGAACTGGAGGAGATTGCCGGCTCGCGGCCACTGCAAGCCATCAGCAGTCTCAACATGGAGGTGAAGACGGATAGAAGCTGCCGGTTAATCGCGCTCCGTTCGCTGCTCGGAAAACTTCCGCCGAGCAACTTCGCCATATTGAGCTTCATATTCCAGCACTTCGTGAGGTAAGTTTTTTACGAGGCGTTTGTTTGCGATGGATCCGTTAGGTGGAGGCTCGGTGGGAGTTTCACTCAACTTAAAGGGGCGGAGAAAAAACTGACAGAAATGTTTAAATTTTCATCATATTCAAGATATTAGGAAAGCTTTCCTCATTTACTAGTGATTCTACTGCTTTAAAGAGCCGTTCGGACGAAGAACTCACGATGGAGCTCGTGATATCGAAGGTCATCGATGAGAGTGAAAAGTTGTACGGCGAAAAAGTTTCAGAACAGCGGGTGTTGAGAGCCAGCAACGGCAGTAAACCGGCGGCTGTTGTGTGCTACTTTTTTTTTCTTTTGTGTAAGAGGCTTTACAGGGTGCGGCAGAAAATAATGCGAAAATTTGTTCTATATCTTTCAAATCCCATTTTCAACTAATTCAAGCAATAATACCAACATTTTCGAATGCAGTTATCTTTATAAAGTCCTTTTAAACAAATTTATTTAATGTGTCCTCCATTTTTATTAATAACATCCTCGAGTCGACGCCGGAAGCCAGAGCATGCCTTTCGGACGTAGTCCTATGGTTGACTTCAGGATTTTCACACTAGGGTGTGATGTTTTGCAGGCTCGTGCTTCAACATATGCCCAAATCGAATAATCCAACGGATTAAGATCTGAACTGCTAAAGGGCCACAAATCCTTCGGCCAAAACTTCATGTTATCATTCAACCATTGTTGGGTTCGATTGGACGTGTGACACGGCGCTCCATCCAGCCGTAGGACAACGTTTCGGTCCTCGGAGAAGTTGGCCTTCACCCAGGGAAGCACTTGGTTCTTAAAAATACCGATATACACTTCGGTATTGATTTTAACTCCAGCATCAATGAAAACAGGCGGCATTTTCAAACCGTTGGACGCCACCAAGCCAAACATCATGACACCAGCCGGTTGTTTGGTTTGAAATTTGAATTTCACTTCTTCCGGAACGTTCTCCATTTTCTGCGGTGAAATGAACCGGTCCGTGCGGCTGTTGGCCACAGCATCGATGCTGAAAAGCTTTTCGAACAGGATTATCATTTTTTCCTTCTTCAACAAGGAAAGTAATCTCTTGGAACGAGTCACTCGTAGTTCCTTGACCCGGTCCATAATCAAGTAGCGTTTCACTCTGGCTCTGAAAGATGCATGCAGGTCTTCTTTGATGATTCTCCGCATGGATTTCTCCGAAATATTGCCTTCCTTTGCAAGTTTACTTATGGAACTGATGATCACTTCTTTCGCGAACATGTTGACGAATTTGCAATAAAACAAATAGTATGTTTGGATGCAGCACTTGAAAGTAAACATAAACAAATACACTTTCGACAGAAATTAGTCATTAGCTACACGAATTAACCCAATACTCAAGTTTGAACATTTTCGCATTATTTTCTGCCGCACCCTGTAAGAGTTCCTGGACCAGAAGAGCGGTGGGGAAGACGGCGGAAAACTGGCGGCGGACTTGGCTTGCTGCTAGACGCAGGCATGCACACTCGATTCTATGCGCATGCGGTAAACACATTCTGCTACCTCCAAAATCGCTTGCCGTCGGCTGAAGTAGGACGAACGCCGTACGAAATCTGGCATGGTCGAAAGCCAGACCTGGGCCACTTGCGACTTTTCACATGTTGTGGTTACATGTTGATTCCGTATGGGAACCGTAAGAAGCTGTATGTAAAAGCCGAAAAAATGACGCTTGTTGGACCGGATGTTCGATATTCGTACCGAAGGAAGAGAATCCGTCCGTAAGCCTGCAGCAGTCAGTGAGTCCGTCGAGTTCCGTCAATGCTGATGACATCGAATGGGAGATAGAAGATTTCATAATCCGACTGAAAATCCTGATGGTGCTGAACCCGAGGAAGACGAGTTCCTCGGCTGGAAAAACGCAGAAGATGTATGGCCTGGAGAAGTTTTCGGTGAAGGCGATCTGCGTGCTCTTTGGGAGAATCATGACGAAGAAATAGCCGCACCGATAGAAGAACCGCAGCTGCAACCAGTGCGCCATTCGGAGAGATCAACAGCTGGCGTTTCTCCGGTTCGTTACCCGAATGAAGTGCACCTAGTGAAGGAGAACACAGCTGAACCGCAGTCGTGCCGTGAAGCCATATCTAGCTCGCAATGTATCCAATGGAAATCAGCGATGGACGAAGAAATAGAATCGAAACGGGAGAATGAAACCTGGGAAAATACGATACTTCTGCCTCATCGAAAGTCCATTAGATGCAAGTGGATATATAGGTGCAAAGTGGACAAACACGGAAAACATAGTGGCCCTAAAGTTCTTCTTGGAAATCCAAGTCCGTCTAGAGGCCGGACAGTATCGGCTCAATCAAAAAGCTTGTTTGAGTCGTCTTCTGGATAAGTTTGGAACAAGTGAAGCGAAGCCAACAAGCGAAGCGAAACCAACAAAAGCAGAGTGTTTGCAGAAGCTTCAATGGATCCGGAAGTTGATGGAGAGTGTAGGGCAGCAGTTTGATTATCCGATAGTGGTCAGGGAAGACAATCAAAGTTGCATCGCCCTCACGAAAGCAGACTGGAGTGAGAAGAAATCTAAGCACATTGATACAAAGTATTGCTTTGTGAAAGATCTAGTTCGTGAGGGTGTGGTGCTGTTGCAGTACTGCCCCTCTGAGCTGATGGAAGCAGACCTTCTGACCAAACCGCTGCATGCGGTTAAGTTGAAGATGCTACGAGAGACGATTTGGGTCAAACCGACCAGTGTTGAGAAGGAGTGTTAAACCCCCCGGTTCGACTCATCGATTTGTTTCAGTGCAGTCTAGCGCAGGCAACACTACTCAGTTTTGATGCAGATGCAGATCTTCCAGTCTGTGAGATACTTCAACGGAACATTCAGGCTTCGCTGCACTTTCGATGCGATCGCTCTTACTACCCTACCATTGTGGACGACTGCTGTATCATCGGCGAACAGCGACAGAGCTCCGTTTTCAGGGAGTGGGGATATGTCCGAGGTGAACAGATTAATTAGTATGCTTGCCTGTGAAACACCGGCAGGAACCTCCTGCGCATCGGATACTGCACCATGCAACGAAACACAGAATGTTCTGTTTGATAGGTAGTTCTTCACCATTTTCACCAAAAAGACTGGAAGATTGTTCCGATGCAGTTTGTACACCAGGCCATCATGCCAGACGTTGTCAAACGCGTTTTCCACATCAAGAAAGGCCATTGCAGATGCTTTCGAAACAGACTTGTTTCGCCTGAGGATGCTAGTGACTCGGTTCAGCTGATGTACTGTTGATCGAGCGCGTCGAAAACCAAACTGTATATCAAGCAGGACGTTGAGTTCGTCGGCAGATGCAAGGTGCCGACGGTAGATTGCTTTCTCAAAAAAAAAATGGATAGCCTCCCTAGCGAAGGCTGATGGGTCGGTTGCTCTTGGAGGATGAAGGATCATTCCCAGGTTTCTGGATGGGTATGACTTAAGGTGACTTTCAACACCAGGGGAAGTAGCTAAGTCGAAGGCATTTATTAAAAATGAATGCTAGATGCTCATAGAATTGGAAACACATGTGCTTGAGTTCCAAATTCAAGATTTTGTCGAAACCTTGGGCTTTCATGTTCTTCGACATTTTGATATAGGTTGACAGTTCGTTAGCAGGGATTTCCAAATCCTCTGAAAAGTCACTGGTACATAGATGGATGTTATTTGCATGCTCGTAAACGGCCGCTTCGTGAGGACTGATGATGTTCTGACCAAGATTTTTTTGTTGGGGCGTAGAATCACTGCGTCCACTGAGTTGAACTTTTGTGATACCCACCAAGATATTCTCAGCGGGAGTAATCAAACGATCCTTAGAGTCATTGTTGTCTAGTGAGATCAACGGTGGAATGGGCCTAGGCTTGGATTTTAAAATTTTTGTTAATTTCCAGAACGGCTTTGCACAATCTGGGAGGGCGCGAATTTTGTTAGCAAAATTATTGTTTCTGAGATCCACCATTCTGGCCATGATTATTATATTCAAGCGATTGCAGTCTGTTTTTAAGGCAGGCAGACCAGTACGTTGATACTGTCTGCGAGTGGCGTTGCGTAGACGAATCAAGTTTTTAGTGAGGGTATCAATAGTTAAGGAGTTGCTCACCTGTGTTACTTCTGGAATGTGGTGCTCCCGGACCTGGGAGATCGCCTGCTCGATCGACTGCAGTTACCGATTGATTCGGGGCGCCTATCGTTGACCTGATGGCGGAACTGGAGCCAGTTGGCGCGATGGTAGTTGCGCCTGGTTACCGAATGCCGGTTGACGCAGGACCCAACATTAGCCACCACTGGAAAGTGGAGTGAGCTGAGTTCTTGGTACACGACCGGCTAGGCGATGTTGTTCCCCATGTTGGTGTCGATTGTTGAGTGGATTCCGGATCTGCTCAACCGGGTGGGATTATCCGGGCCCAAGATGGTAAAATGATTCTCTTCCAGGTCCTCCTGTAAGATGGAGCCATTCTTGTTTCGTCGTGCGTTTCCCCAGCTTTCATGTTTTGCATTCAGGTCTCCGGCGATGATGAACTGCCCATGCCTCCGAGTCGTTGATGATGTCGTTTCGCAAAGTGGTATCTGTCCCGTTGTTTGTGCTTGCTTGTTTGGGACAATAGGCCGCGCTGACAGTGAAAGGGCCGACGGTGGATACAAGACTCCGTTGACTTCGATGAATTTGTGCTGAAAGCTCGGAAGCATCTGGCAGTTGATGTTGGTGCGCAGGGTGATGGCGACTCCACCTCCGGCGGAACTGGTTCGATCAAGTCTGATCAGTCGGAAATCTGGGAGGTACACATTGATCTCAGGCTTGAGATGCGCCTCGGTGATGATTGCGATGTCAATAGCTTGTTCTTTGAGAAAGGTAATGAACACGATATTTTTGCCTTTCGGGAAGCAAGCGTTCCATTTGGCGATTCTGATGTTTTCACGGTCCATTGAGAAACGCAATCATGGCTTGAATTTGTTCCGAACGGGTTCTGCAGGATCGCTTGATGATGGTGGCCTGAGTCAGAATTGCAACAACTTCCTCCGTTGTTAGCATCGAATTATCGATAGCGCCGGATGTTGTACCAGAGTACGAGATCGCTTTGGGATGGCTGGGTTGCTGCAGCGGCGAACCGATGCTGAACAGAAGGCCGACTGGGACCGAACAGTTTGGGGCAAGAGCGGGAAAGTTCTCATACGTGAGGGCCGGAGGCGGACCAGATCACCGTCGACGGCCTGGTTGGTTGTTGATCGACGATTTTTTTGAATTTCAATTAATTCGGCCAGCTTTGGGCATTCTTTGCTGGTTGCTTTGTGAAACACTGGGTCAGCATCCTCCATCCGCTCACTGACATTGGGACCGCGATGTTTGCCACAATCGACGCATCGCTTCGCCTTGTGGGAATTTTTGGTACCATGCCCAAACATTGGGCAGTTCTGGCACGGAGTAACATAACGGAGGATCGGTTGGTAGCCGTCCCACTTGACGACGATGTGGAACAAGGCTCGAATGTTTTGCAGGTCATTTATGTACGTCATGTTCTTTTCAAGGTGCATCTGGTAAAGTTGATTCCGATAGCTTCGGGAGACGACATGCCGACGCATTTTGTTGATCTGCACCGGTTTGAGTCCATTGGATTTTAATTCTTCGGCCAGTTTCTCCGTCTTCTTCTCCGGATGGCCACGTTAAACCAGCTTGAATGGTTTATTAGCTTCGAAGTCGTGCGGGAAATACTGAACTTACATCCTCCTCCTGAAGTAGTAGGTACAACGAGGATCATTTCGGAAATGTCACTAACCACAAAAACATGGTATTGTCCGGTAGGTGCTCACCAACCTGTTTCTTCTTGTCTTCATTGCTTCGAACCAGGCCGGACTAAAGGGCGATACGGTCAAAATTTGGTCAATATCAACTTCACGTATTTCTTTTAATTTTGCATTTAAAAAACCTGAACACCCCTCATTTTGAAGGTGTGTGTGTGTAGAATGTTGCTCCTATTTTAATTTTGGAATTCACTCTTCAGTTGTCAAAATGCCGTCCAAGCAAGAAGAGCAGCGTATCAAAATTTTGCTCGCGCATCGCGAAAATCCGAGCTACTCGCACGCAAAGTTGGCAAAATCGCTAAAAGTTGCCAAATCAACCGTAACAAATGTAATTAAAGTGTTTGGGGAACGTTTGTCGACAGCCAGGAAGTCTGGATCGGGGGGAAATCGAAAACCGGAAGCCGCTGAGACGACAAAGAGAGTTGCCGGTAGTTTCAAGCGAAACCCTAACCTATCTCCGAGATGCCGCAAATAAGCTGGGTGTATCGTCTACAACCGTGCATCGAGCCAAAAAACGAGCCGGACTATCGACTTACAAGAAGGTAGTGACTCCAAATCGCGATGATAAACAAAATACGACGGCCAAAGCGCGATCCCGGAGGCTGTACACGACGAACCTGACGAAGTTTGACTGCGTGGTAATGGACGACGAAACCTACGTCAAAGCCGACTACAAGCAGCTTCCGGGACAGGAGTTTTATACGGCAAAAGGAAGGGGAAAGGTAGCAGATATTTTCAAGCACACGAAACTGTCAAAGTTCGCAAAGAAATATCTGGTTTGGCAAGCCATCTGTGGCTTGAAAAGCAGCATTTTCATAGCTTCCGGGACTGTCAACCAAGAAATTTACGTGAAAGAGTGTTTGAATAAACGTCTGCTGCCTTTCCTGAAGAAACACGGTTGTTCCGTACTGTTTTGGCCGGATTTGGCATCTTGCCATTACGGTAAAAAGGCCATGGAGTGGTACGCCGCCAACAACGTGCAGGTGGTTCCCAAGGACAAGAACCCTCCCAACACGCCAGAGCTCCGCCCAATTGAGAAATACTGGGCTATTGTCAAGCGGAACCTAAAGAAGACCAAAAAAACTGCTAAGGACGAGCAGCAGTTCAAGGCAAACTGGCTTTCTGCGACGAAGAAGGTGGACAAGGTGGCTGTACAAAATCTGATGGCAGGGGTCAAGCGTAAGGCCCGGCAATTCGGATTTGGAAAAGCGGAAGCCTAACTGAATATTTTTCCTGAATTTTATACTAATTGAACTTGAAAAAGAAATTTAATTTGATTTTTTAAATAAACGATTTCACCGATTTACACGCGTTTTCCCTTGACCAAATTTTGACCGCATCACCCTTTACCATATCGGAATACTGGCGTGGATACATTAGCTAGGAGGCTTCCCTTGCTTGACTAAATGCTATCTCTTCTCGTTAGTTTATCATCACTTCTTTTTGACTTTTTGACTGACAGTGCACTCTAAGTGCAAACTTTTCGATGTTTGGTCAGAAATATACTAGTATTGAACAAACCTTTCAACGATGCATCAAGTAATTATATAATTGGACATAACGCTAGCAAGACAGACTTTTTGGGAGAAGCGCAGTGGTGTTGGTGTGAGATTCGTGGATTGGATTTTTGTTTTTATTCGCCCACCCTGGATGCGATTCATCAGAACGTAAAGATATAGAGGTACGTGGTTGTGTGTGTGTGTTGGCAGTAGTTTGCATCGCATCAGCGGCAACAACAACACAACGGTATTAAGTAGCGCGAAGTCGGCGGCAGTAGCACCTCGTCGCGCGTCACGTTGTTCTGCGTCGCGGATTACTAGTGTGCGTGTGCAATTGGTTCCGGTGAGCTGAAAATAGAAGTGTATTGCGTGTCGTGGGATCGCGCCGTGCTCGCGATTCCTTTAAATAAAATGGCATACAATCAATTGCGCTGTTGTGTGTTTGTGATTCTCCCTCAAGCGAGCTCAGGTCCAACGTGTCGTCGTTCGCCGGTATTGTGGGGGAAGATATGCCAGTATCTAGAACTAGATTTAAGAGAAAAATACCACAACCGTGCCAAAGTGAATTTTGATTCGGTGTTCAGGATTAGTTTGTAAATTGATCAGTGCAAGAAGAGTATATTAGACACACATATCATGTTACTACCGTAAGGTTTCCGACACGTCGGCGACGGACGGGTTGATGTGGACGAGTGCCGACTGCAGCAGCTGCGGTCCAGCAACACTTGGCCATCTTGGATATCGAGGAGAGCTGGTTTGCAAAGCAACAAATAATTTATTTCTAACATATTTTGAAGACAATATCTAATATCCTGTTTTATTTTATTTTGTCTATTTCGTTTTGTTTTGTTTTTCGTTATGCTTGTCTCTTTTCAGTAACATTGGAGCGGCCCATTGCTTTTGGCGAAAAGTGCTACATATTTTCAGCGTATCGTTAACCAAAACGAACCCTGCTGCTAACCTTTCCCTAACTATCCAACATCCCAGTGATTTCTCGTGGAAGTGCAGAGGATTTCTCGGCTTCCTTCAAAGCGAGTATCATGTCAACACGTTCCTTCCCATTCCCTACTTGACCAGCATTCGGACACGGCCGGCGCCGGTATTGCTTTGTAATGGGTCACCAGTTTTTACACATTGAAGATGCATGTTAGTCCCAAACATCATCTGTTGGTTCATTGTGCAAATACAGCTGATCTGGCAATAACGGAATTGCATCCGTGGGCGGTCAATCATGCTCATGCTCATGCTCATGCTCAATTGGACATAACGCTAGCAAGACACAAAGAGCAGTCCAAGCCTGCGACTCTTAAACTTCCTGATGAGTTATCCCGAGTTCACTATCAGGAAGTTCGTGGAATAAACTCAAAATTAAGTCAAATTCGACTTACTATTTTAGAAAGTTGGGTCACTAACTGAGTAGAAGTTCCACATTTTCCAGGCAAAGCAACGCGAATCCAAGTCGAACCAAAAATTATCAAATTTCTAATAACCGTATAACTTCTCATAACTGCCTTACAGGGTCTCGGAAAACTCCAAGCTGAACAGCATGGACAGCAAGAACCTGGCCATTTGCTGGTGGCCCACGCTCCTGCCGATCGAGTTCACCGACATGATGCGCTTCGAAACGATGCGCCCCTATCTGGAGGACATCGTCCAGACGATGATCGATCAGTTTCCGTTTCTGTTTTGCGGCGAGGAGGCCTTTGTGATGGTTTGATGTAGCGACCGGCTGCGGCAGCTAGACGAAGACGAATGAGCGAGCGCGCGAGAGAGTGGTGGGAACGAGTGAATTGTTGATTAATTTTTAGTTTTGCGCAATTTAATTCCCATGCACGCAGCATGCAACAAAATTCTTTCGGTTCTTTTTCAAAATTGGCCGGCTCTTGTGAGCCAAATAGTATTACGTATTTTAATTTGCATGCGCAAAAAAGAAGAAGTTTGTAGCTAGGCATTTAGAATGGAACAAATCGATGTTGAAAAATGTTTTACTTTCTTCTAAACTATACAATAGCTGAAAAAAAAACCTTGAACTCAAAACAGCGATGAATAGGAAGAAGTCATGTAATTATAGCAACGCTTTTAGGTGAGAAAAAAAATTAAAGGATTGTAGAAGAGGAGTTGCTTACTTTTCTTTACGTCCTATTATGTAGGTTGCAAAAGCGAATCGCAAACACGTAATTCGATCCAAATGAAAAACGCTAGTAGGAATATGCACGGATGCGCCAATTCAACTCCGCTGTATATGTTTATATTTATTATAACAAAAGAGCAAAACTCGGGACTGTTGTTTTTACTTTCGTTTGCTTTATATTGTTTAAATGAAGCGACAAAAAAAGCTTAGAATCATGCTACTTACTCCGAAGGCGTTGAAACGTGAAAATCAACCAACAACATTCTTTAAAAGATTCAGAGATATTTTTAACTGGTTTATCAGTGTATTTGAACAAACTATGGAAAAGTAAGAATATTTGTATATTTACCTGTGTATATTTTTAAGGCAAAAAAAATACCGCTCTAAATAGTTGTAGTGGAACAAAATGGAGGAAAAATCGTCTTTAAATGTAGGAACGTTAAGTCAAAACAACTAGAAGGAAAGCATAATAAGAATGTTACAAATATGTGGTGATAAATTTGATATATACTTTCATTAGATTTTAGTTACTGTACTATGAATCAGGCCCTCGGTAAATCTCGAAACCGGTCGATGCTGGTTCAGCCCGCTTGGGTTAGTGTTGTCAAATTACCTCCATAGGCAAATTTCCCCATTCAAATCACAACCACAATTGGGTGAACAATACATGAATGTTTAGAAAAGTTCCTAACTGCTTTTAGTTTTTTTGTTCTAGTCGTTTACTGCACTAAATTGGCTAATGGTAAAATTTGGCAACACTGCTCATGTGCAGCGCTACAACAAGTATGCAACACTTTACATCAATTAGTAACAAATAACCACAAACTTTGACCTGGAGACTAACTAACACAACGTGCCATCCCACATCAAGACGCAGACGGAGTCTCTCCAAGTAATGTACTTCCCTTCTACCTAATTTACTCGTTTAGAGACGCAAACTATTATGTAGGTACACATAGTAACCGAAAGAGGCCCTCCCCTCCCCCAGAACTCATATACTCAGCGAAAATGAACGCTTCCCCTACTACAGCATACTAAAACTCATCAACTTAATTCACACTCAATGATTTCAACCACAGAAACGAAAACGAACACGTCCTTCCTTATTTAAGAGAGAAAATTAAGCGAATAGAATATACAAACAAGGTAATGGAACTAAATTTGCAAATTTTTATTTTATGCTTTATTTACTTACGTCGCAAACAACCCCTAAGTATACCTAACTAAGAGACAGACTCTGCAAGTGATTGTCAGTGAACATAGTGAGAACAGTAATGCGCTTCTTATGTAATGTGTATATTTTGTTTGTTTTATTTTTTTAGTTTAGATCAAAGCTGAAAGTTTATTTTTTTAACATACATTGATAAGCGACGCGAAAGTCTAGAAACTAGTTGTGTATTGTAAATGTGCGTAAGAAGAAAAGAAAAAAAAGAGTGGAAACAAAACATTTCACAGCAAAAGAGGGCCATTGTGTTGAAAACCGGAATAGAAAGAGTGAAGAAATCCTCCGTTCTCTAGATAGACGATATTATTTTGACATGGAAAACAAAACAATAACAACAAGCAGGCAGCGAGCAGTAAGCAGTCGAATATGCAAGTGCAAAACTTATCGAAAAACTTTAAAAAAATGGGAATCAGTTTTTTTTTTTATTCAAAGCGACGTGGTTACTGTGTTTTAAAAAAAAATAACAGTTAAGAACACTAACCAATACCAATTTCCACTCATACAAAAATTCCAGTTAAGCTATCATATCCCGAGAGAAGCGGAATACAACAGACACCGCATGATATTATTCGAATGCGGAATGTCGTAATTTTCGGTAAATGATACTATTATATGAATCAGTGTTGAATATGTAAGGACAAGCAGTTTTTTGTACCAAGTTTTGCACGACCTGAGATCTGCAAAACTGAGTCCAAAATTGCTTAACTTATCAAACTTGCAAAGGCCGGGGTGGCCTCTGTTGTGCACAGACGTTGTCTCCATTTTATTCGGTCCATAGCTCCACTTCGCCATGCTCGTCTGACTTCATTTTAAAAACGTTTCCGCATTTTTTCAATGAAGCTCAAAGGAGGAATAAATATATATAGAATTATTTATTCTGATGGCAAAAAAGGTATAACTATTTGCATGTTGTGCAATATTAACGTGGACAACCTTATACTGATAGTGGTGCGGTTTTAAGTTATGCTTTTTCGTTCAGTTTTTTTGTTCGTATACTCACAAAAAGCACGGCAGGAAGTACATGTGTACTGCGAGTCCTGGAAAGCCTATCTTTTTTTTGATGAATTCTGAGGCTGAAGGTGACTTTACTCAGTTTAGCCAACCAAATTCCTCCTCTTTGCGGACGCCAATTAGAATTTTGGGAGCACGTTCTCCTTTAAAGAAAACTAACTACACGTTTGCAGGTTGGTTTGAGACTGCCAGATCTATTTCCACTTTGGAAATTTCGCTTACCTACTATTAAAATATGTCGTCGCCAAGTCGAAGATCCTAGTCGGTGTATCCAGGGGAGCCTTCGATACAGCAATATCTTTTTTCTTTAGTACACTTCGGTTTCTTTCAAGGCAATTGTGGAAAGATATTTCAATTGGTTGCCAAGAAATTCAAATGGTTGATTGCGGAATACAAACACCTTTATAAGTAGGTCAACTCAGAGCGGTGATCCAAAATTAAACTGCGTTTTATATTTATCTTTACAGAGGCGATATTTTATTTCATGTTATTCAACAAGAATAGCTGAGACCGATAACTCATCGTGGTTCACTAGCATTGTCGATTGTTTCACGTTAAATTGTTGACAATTTCGATTTTTTTTTAATGGACGGCCATGGAGGTCCGTGGTGGGAAACATCACAATAGATATGCTTGTTGAGCGCTCCGAGCGGCGACAACATAATCGTTGTAAAGACAACATCATCGACGTAGAGAAACAGCATAGCTGTCATTCCTTTGTATTTCCGGAAGTAAATAAAAAATCATTCATTTGTTTCTCTTGCTAGAACTCAACACGTGTGTTTTTCCTTCCCCCGATCCGAGTTCTCTATTTTCCCTTTCTGACCATTCCGACAGGTTATGGGCCCAGTCGGTTTGTTGCCCAGGATTAGTTGCTGGAAGTGAAAGTATCGATTTTTGGTCGTTATTTTTCCACATCGGTTGTTGTTTTTCGTAAAAGCCGCGAGTGAAAAAACGGAGCAGTTTTTTCCGGAACTTTCGCGAAATGGAGTGGGCCAGAGTGATGAAGTTGAATAACTCCAACTATCCTGCGTGGTCCTTCTCCGTCACGGCGCTGCTCCGGCGTGAGCAGTTATGGAAGTTCGTCGATCCTGGTGTTGCACCGAACTCGGTGACGGATCCATGGAGAGATGGTGATGAGAAGACGCTGGCCACCATCCAGTTGCTGGTCGATGAAAGCCAGTACTATTTGATCCGCGACAAAACAACGGCAAAAGCGACATCACAACAAAACGTCCCTCGGGCAGAAAGTGACGTTGCTAAAACAAATCACCAACCAAAACTACAAGGCGGGTGATGACATGGAGGCCTACTTGGCCAGTATTTCGAAGCAGTATGCGCGGTTCGAGAATTCGGGGTTCGAGATGAGCGAATGCCTAAAAGTAGCGCTGATTCTTCGGGGCCTTCCGGACGCGTTCAATCCTTTGACCACGGCGTTGGAAGTAAGAGACGAAGTTGAACTAACATTGGAAATGGTTCGAGTGAAACATGTCGACGAGGCGGACAAGCAGAGGAAGCAAACAGACGCAACGGATGAGCAAGTACTGCGGGTTGGATCCAGTTAGCAGCAGCAGAAATAGGTTACGTGTTATTTTTGCGGAAAGCAGGGGCACCGAAAACGTAATTGCAAGGCGTTCTTGGCGGAGCGGAGCTGCGATGAGAAAAATCTAAAGAAGGGGAAAGAAAAAGCTAAAACAGTGCGCGAAAACGACAAAGAGTCGTTCACGTTTATGGTGCGACCTAGTGTTTTCGGCGTGAGTGCGTGGTTGATTAATTCCGGTGCGACGTCGCACTTGGCCAACGACAAGCGTTCGTTTGCTCGGTTGGACAAAAGTGTGCGGCCCATTATTTCCGCGGCGGATGGAAAAATGCTTCGTACGGAAGGCATCGGGGACTGTACGATCCAGTGCGTGAATGATAGTGGTGAAAACGTTGACGGACGTAATTTTTGCTCCGGAGCTCGAATGCAATCTCGTGTCGGTGGCAAAACTGTCGAACAAAGGTGTGCGTGCGGAATTTGACGAAAAATCGTGCAAGTTGTTGTACGGTACGAAAGTCGTCGCGATGGCTGACAAAGTCGGTGGACTATAGTTGTTGAATCTACCCGGTCGTTCGATGCTGGTGAATAGTGGGCGTCATACCAAGGAATGTCAGCATACGCGGCATCGACGGCTTGGTCACCGGAATCCTGAAGCTATAAAGGAAATAGCGCGTAAGAACCTGGTATCTGGTATATCTGTTCATGATTGTGTAATCAGGGTGACGTGCGAGTGCTGCATGAAGGCGAAGATGGCAAGACCATCGTTTCCGCAGGTGGCCGAAAAAACTTCAAAGGAGGTGCTCGATTTAGTACACAGTGATGTGTGCGGCCGATGACTGTAACCCCGGGCGGCTGCAAGTACTATATGACCATGACGGACGACCACACTGGAGGTACACTGTGGTGTATTTTTTGAAGGAAAAATCCGATGTCGATGCCAAGATTCGGGAATACGTTCGATTTACCCAGAACCAGCTAGGTAAGAAGCCAAAGGCCATACGCTCAGAACGAGGAGGAGAGTACACCAGTAATAATCTTCGTAAATTTTATGCTGAAGAGGGAATCAAACCCGAGTTTACCGCTGGGTATGCACCCCCAACAGAATGGGGTGTCAGAGCGAAAAAACCGAACGCTCAACGAAATGAGCTTATGTATGTTACTGGACGCTGGATTGCCACGGCGTTTTTGGGCAGAGGCAGTGAACACTGCTGCTTACATACACAACAGGGTACCGTCCAGAGCTGTCGCTAAAACTTCTTTCGAGCTATGGTTTGGGCGTAAGCCGGACCTGAAAGGTATGAAGGTTTTCGGGTGTACAGCTTACGCGTGGATTCCACCTCAGAAGCGGAAGAAGATCGAGATCAAAGCTGAAAAACTTACCTTTGTAAGTTACTCTTCTGGACATAAGGCATACCGCCTGCTGGATGTGCGTACCGGAAGAATTGTTGTGAGCCGGGATGTGCGGTTTGTGGAGCTGGATGAAGAGACGCAGACGAAGGAAGGGCAGCATGGTCCTACCCATAAAGATTTGATGATGCATTGGGCTTTCTGGGATTTGATGCCTTGGTTCAGGAGGAGGTGGAAGATGTTCCTGTTGAAATACGTTGATCTGCTAGGTCAAACATCGGCGTCGCACCGGAAAGGTTCCGAGAAACGATTGGTCTTGCTGCAGCAGTGGTAGGAGATCTTACGTGTTTCCTAGGGATTCATGTACGCAAGAAAGCTGGTGGTTTCGTGCTTAACCAAAAGCCGTACATCAGCAAAACTCTCGTACGATTTGGCATGGAGAAGGCTAAAACGTCGAAGGTACCGATGTCGAGTGGCTACCTACAACAACAGCAGGAGGAGAATGTTGAGCTTGGCGAGAAGGACATGTTTAAGGAAGGACAAAGTTTAATAGGTGCTTTATTGTATATCGCCATAAACAGCCGACCGGATATTGCAATCGCTACCTCTATTCTCGGACGACGTGTTTCAACACCAACGAAGGCCGATTGGATTGAGGCCAAGAAGATACTTCGTTATTTGAAGGGGCCGATCGACTATGAGTTGTTCCTGGGCGCCGACGAACACCAACCGCTGGAATGCTTCGTTGATGCTGATTGGGCCGGCGAGATATCGGATCGGAAATCCAATACTGGATTCTTATTCAAGTTCGGTGGTGGGCTCAACGAATGGTGCTGCAGGAAACAAACGAGCGTGGCGTTGTCGAGTACAGAAGCCGAGTATATCGCCTTGGCTGATTGTCTCCAGGAGTTGCAGTGGCTACGAAAGCTGATGGCTGATCTGGGCGTATCCGTTAAGTATCCCGTTTTGGTGCGTGAGGATAACCAGAGCTGTATTGCTCTTTCAGCTACGGACAGAACTTCACGCAGATCAAAGCACATTGACACCAAATACTGTTTTGTCAAGGACCTTGTGGCGGGCGGTGTTGTGTCGATCCAGTACTGTCCGACTGATCGGATGGAAGCGGACATCCTGACGAAACCGCCAGCGGCGGTGAAACTGCGGCGGTGTGTAGAGTTGGAATCGAGAGCGTAAGTAAGTGGACGGTAGTCGGTGAAAATTGTAAAATTCTTACCTTCAATCAAGTGTCGAAAATATTCAACGGCGAGCTTCATTGCTGTTAGCTCCCGACCAAACACGGAAAGCTTTCGTTGGGATGCGGAGTACTGTTGAAGCACTGCTCCTGCTGCTAAATCCGAAGCGTCAACCATAAGAACTAACGGCTATGAAGCGTTTGGGTAATGTAACAATGTTGCCTCCGCCCAACTTTGCTTGCATTTCATAAATGCTGCTTCTTTTGTGGGGTTCCATTCCATCTCTCGAGTACATTTCGTGTTTGCGATTTCCATGAAACAGATCCTGCAACACTTTTTGCATTTCTGCGGCAACAGCATTCACCCTTTCTGGTTGTGGTTTGACGCCTTAAAGGAAATAAATTTCAAAAATCAGCATTTAACATTTTGTTTTCGTAATTAACAAGGGGCATGTTTAGCGAACGGTTGCTGTATTTAGAAGATTACTTTCATAAATCGATTGTTTCCAGTTGTTCTGGATCATCCAGGATTGCTAGGACGCGCCCAGAACATCAAGCTGAATGGTACACACTTAGAAAAATTTACAGTATTCGGTAATTTTTTACCGAACTTTCAACAGCTGAACGTTCGGTAATCCGATTTACCGGATTTCGGTGAATTTTTACAGTATTCCGGTAAAAAAATTACCGGAACTTGTCAAATTTTACCGAAATCCGGTAAATCGGATTACCGAACTGTTCAGCTGTTGAAAGTTCGGTAAAAAATTACCGAATACTGTAAAATTTTCTAAGTGTGTATCAAACCATAAATCTACATTTGTAAAAAGTAAAACAACTTTATTGGATCACAAATTCCGAATAAACCACAAGTAGGGAAATTAGGGGCATAATGAACACCTTAGAGGAAATTTTTTTTTATGATTGTAAAATAGCCGTAATTGTTGGAGATAAATAGTCAAACCTCAAATAATATCCATATACTATACACTCCAATCGTTTTCAGCAATAAAATAGTGAATTTAAGTCTGTAAAAACAATTTGAAAACTTCTTTGTAAACCGGGTTGGTGGATGGGGTACGGGGCGAAATGATCACCCTTTGAGGCATAATGGACACCTTGCTAAAAACTGGATTAGACTCAGAAATTGACTCTATAACATATGTATATACCTACGTGAACATGTCCCCATCCCTCCCACATACATACAACCCTCACACACACATACACACACAGACATACATACAAAAACTAGAACATAGGGGAGACATTTCTAAAGCTTTACATCGTATAGGTCAATAGGGGGTATAGGGGGTCTAATGGAAAATGCTCATGATTAACTACCTCAACGAGAGGTGCTTACATACCGGAATGTGCCCTGGAAAGTAAGTAGTTATTGAATCACGACAATTGATTGACATGATGAGAGCCCGATTCTAAAACTATTATTGAAACTATGATTGACAGTGGGGTCAATTTAGTAAGTTTTTAAGTAAAACTAATCAGATTTCAACCAAAACAGTAACAGATATTTATTTAATTCAATTCAATTTCATTGGCGAACACCCCTCTGGTGATGTTACCGAAATAAAGAAAATTAGCTACAAATTGACGAAGGGCAGCGAGATTCCTGGCATTCATGAAACCACAAGCAGCACTTGGAACATTTGATCCAATCCTGTCCTTTGTCAGAAGAACTGAAACAACAGCCACATACTTCGCAGAGCGTATCATGAGCAAGCACCGTTTTAGTTTGATTGCTCTTTCCTTTCGGACGTCCCCGTTTGCGTTTGGGTGTTTCGGCATCACTGTTAGAAATGTGTCTTGTGTCAGCTTTGATCACCTTTAGCTGATCAATATCCTTCAATGCATGCGATGACTTCAACTCATTTAGGCTGGGGCTTGACGTTAGAACTGCTTGCTGGAAGAACGTCCGTTACGTCAGCCGCCGCAAAATCATTATCGTTGAAAATAAACCGATTCAGCGGAAAAATTCCTGCCTTACGGAATCCGTTGACACCAAGAGCCGCGTTAGAAGTCTTCATGAAAGCCGAACCGAAAAGCCGGTTGATTTCGTTCAGGGTGACGACCCTACCAGGATTGCATTTGAGGAAACTCTCCACTTCCTTCAAGAAAGCCGGCTTGAGCGGCTCCATGTAGCTTATGTCGAGAGGCTGTAGTTTGTGGCTGCAATGGGGGGGGGGGGCAAGCACACGACTGTCACATGGCATTCACGCGCTCTTTCAATGGTTCGTCGTATGCGAAGAATGACCGTCCAAAATCAAAAGAACCGGGTTATCAGCTGTTGGACGCGTGTGCTTTAGAAAATGCTCGAACCAGGTGTTGAATTCTTTCACAGTCATACAACCGGAAGAGTTGCAGACTAATACCGTGTCTGGTGGAGCACCTTCCATGAGACTGGTAGTCAAACTGGCCCTAGGGAATATCATCATAGGTGACAGTATTTGTCCCGTTGCTGACATGCAAATGCTTGCAGTGGAAAGTAGCCCTCTTTCCGCCGAAGTCACAGCTCCTACCTGTCGTCGGCCTTTCAAGGCAAACACTTTGGAACGTTTCGCTTGCACCTAAGAATACAAAATGAGTCAAAACATGCATGTGATTCGAAAATGTGTACAACTTACGGTGAGCACAGAGGTTTCATCAACGTTGAAAATCCTGATGGCACTGAATTTGCCTCCGTCCATTTCACGATGCAGCACATCGAAGAAGTTGTCGACCGCTATCTTGTTGAATGCTTGCAACCTTGCAGCTGAGGTAGCCTCAGGAGTATGGAGCGAGAGTTTGGGATGACGCTTCCGAAAACCGTGAAGCCAATCCCAACCAGTCAGCTGTGTCTTCGTATTGAAAACATGTGCTTTCCCGTTGCGTTCGGCCAGCTGGAAGGCAAGGCTCCGGATGTCGCGGGTGGTAATTCCGTAGCATCGAACCTCAAAGTCCAAAATGTGGGCCATTAAAACAGCTTCCTCGGCAGGTGTGAAAACTGTTTTGAATGAGCCGATTTGCTTCACCTCCTGGCCCAGTACTTCTGCAGTTTTCAGATAGCGGATTAGCGTAGGTCTTGGAATTCTATGGTCCTTGGCTGCTCGTTTGATGGACGTGCCACTCCGGCGGACAGAATCTATGGCCGCTTCCATGGCCGTTTTGGACCACTGCTGCCGTCCCGATTGTCTTTTGTACGTTCGCATCATCACTGCCACCAAAACACTGCGTAGTTAAACAATGTAAACAAGTCAACAAAGTGGGCGTTGAGGTTAGATTCCAGAAACAAGTGGTGTTCATTTTGGCCCTACTAGAGGTGTTCGTTTTGCCCCTAATCGACTATATTAATTTGAATGCATTTTTTTAAAATAAATTATTGCAAAAAAACGATATTGTGATTAATGTCAACTTTCAGCAACTTTCAGAACAAAACCTTATTTTGCTCTGGTTAGAAATTATAATATGTCAATGTCATGGGTTATGATTTCTAATTTTTCATATATATTTCGGTGGTTAAAAGAGGATATTAACTGTTCTATTGAAAAATTATATGTTTGATAGTAGTAGAAGATTTTGTTATTTTGAGGGTGTCCATTTCGCCCCGTGTGTTCATTATGCCCCTAATCGCCCTAAGTCCTCCAGGGTCGTGTAAAAACACACATGTAAACATTTTCGTTAAAGTTCTAGATGAAAGATGTTACGGCCCGCAAGTCAATTCGTAAGTAACAGATTTTTTAAACTTCTCAAGTAATCATGAAGCTATAATAGCATGTATATATAGGACATATGTCCTACACAGCTACGTGGTTGAGCTTGTCAAAAGCTGCTGAAAGGTCTTTCAGTCATATTTTCCGTAATAAACGAAGTGAGACACAACAGATTAGTGGTAGTGGAACGGCTGACCTTGAACCCTTGTTGATCTTCACTTAAATATTGCTTGCAGTAGGAGGGTCCATCATAACGAGCTCAAATAGTTTCGATACCGCGCTCAAAGACAAAATGCCTCGGTAATAATTCACATTTCGTTTAGTTCCCTTCTGGTGAACTGGAAACAAGTAAGCAACCTTCCAACAGGAGGGAAATATGCCACTTGATGTGGAAATCCTGAACATACGATGCAAGGTGGCCAGTAGATTGGAAACGCGTTTCTTTAGAAATACTGGAAGGATGACATGACAATAACAGTACCAACTGAATACCTTTCACTTTGCACCATTGTCCATTAAAACCTGCGTTGGGTTTGTAAAAGAGTTATTCGTGGATTGTATACTGGCAACTATCATGCATCAACATTAACGTTCTTATTCTGCTTGATTAATGTAATAAATTTGGAAGTGAATATTGTTCTCGTCAGAGTTCTGAACTAGAACATCATGACAATTACCGACTTGAACGACTCTCCACCGCTCTCGGAGATTTTTGTTCTTGTTTTGTCAGGATTGGCGTAAGCAGGTGAAGCAATCAAATGTAAATTTTCATTTATGTGTTTTTCAGTTTACTCACAATTCAGGTTACTGTCCAAAGTTGTAAATGAATTTGTTTGAGTACAGATCTAAACCAACAGTAAGGATGCTGTTTAAGCGACTCACAAAGTGCAATGGTGGTTTACGCGAGAGAAAAAAAAGCCATTGCCCATTATAATCCAAAATTTAAACCCCGAACATATTCAATACTGAACATCATAATTAAAATTCGAAATGGATTATGCGTTAACCACGTCTTGCGATTATTTAGACACAAGAAATTTCCATCACGAACCATTTTAAAGTTGGTATTAGTTTTTTTCGCGGTATAATTCAAAACAAAACGAAGACTTAAAAAAATGCCATACGCACACTCGAAATAATGAAGTTAGCGATAGCAATTGTAACGAAGTCTAGCTCTAATCAAACATTTCAGCTGAAGCGAAAAAGATCCCACTGGAAGAAACTACCCGTTGTGAAAGTTACCGTTAACAATTGAAGAAGCTAACCCGTCGTTTTGCACTGCTACTGCTACAAAAACCTCCCGTGAATTCCGCACTGTGGTATTGTATGATTAAATGTGTAATAATGCCATCCTTACTGCACTTTGTCCCTAGTCGCGATTGCAGTTGCCGCGAATCGAAGCCAACAAAACACTAGAACGAAACGATCGATATTTGATCGAGTTTATGAAACTGAATTAAAAGAAAAAGACAAGGCCTTGTCCCTTTCCAAACTTGAACTTTGCGAAAGGACCTTTGCCAAAGCTAAAACACACTCATTTAGTAGCTATAGGGAAGAAAAACAAATAAAATATTAAATTAAAAAAAAAAACAAGTTGTAAATTCGTGTCTTGAAGCAAACCAAAATATCGGTTAAAACTATTCAAAATAAATAAATGAGAAGAAACGCCAAAAGAAACCAATAAAACTCGTTGTTTTAAATCCCTTTTCTCCATTTTTGTGAGCAAACGGCTACTTGTTCTTTAATAGGAAAAACAAAACAAATTAAATCGCCCAACAGCATCTATTTACCATATAAATGTCCTTCCCAACGCGAAACCACTGGTAGTAAGAAAAAGAAAACCTTCCTTTTTCCTTCCCATCGTGCACAGTGCAGACTAATAAAGCAAAAAAAAAGTAAAAAAAACTGAATGTTGTTACACTCTGTATCCTAGCAATTAACAAACAAAAAATCGTAACAAATCACACACGAATTGATGTAAAACTATTTGCATTTCCTGTTTTCAATTCACCTCGGAATAGCGCGTTTAAATAAAAAAAAAAAAACAAGTATTGAAACCAATAGTTTATTTCAACACAACAAAATGTGCAACTCGAAACTCAATTATAGAACAGCAAGGCGAGTAAACAAAGTTTAAAGAAAACTAGATAGAAGCGAGAGCGTTTAAAAAAAGAGATAAACACAAATTGCAGATGCATTTCTTCGGAATAGGAAAAAAAGAGTTCTTGTTTTTTGACCAACTACACAAAACTGCATATACAGCACATACCAACCCCGCCCCCATCATAACCGCGAATGGAATGTAAAAGCAAAAAAAAAACAGTGATGATGGTGGATCAATGAAAACGAGATAAAAAAAAGGGCTTTAACCAAAAACGAACCGAACGAATGCATTAGATAACACACGATAAACAAACAATAGGCGTAAACAGGCAGTAATAGGTGTTGTAAGCGAAGAGCAACAGCCACAAACCCAAACCCCCCCGAACAAGGAGAGAGATAAATGAACGGAAAAGCAGAAAACAAGAATCTTCTTCACTTGCTAGCTTTTTGTAAGAAGTTTTTAACAAAATGAAAGGAAAAAAGCAAAAAAAAAATGAACAAAATTAGTATTGAATGTGTCAAAGCAAAAAAAAAAACAAACAACTGGTGGAAATTGTTTAAATATATGAGTAAAAATTAAACGACTAAATATTCCTTTGACGAAATAGAAGAAAGAAAAAAAGGAGCATTCGGATCGATAAATCTCTTCGACCTATTTCGGGTGGCTGATTCAAATATATTATTCAAACTTTCCTAAAAATCGCAACGAACTTGTCCCCTTTGTTTCGGGTCACCTTTTTACCCTCCTCACTGCTATCGAGCAATTTTTCCGACAGCACATCCAACTTTACCTCTTCTTCGTTCAACCTCTCGAACGCCGGATGTTGTTCAATATGCTTGCACATCCAATCGTGCAGATCCCTCACATCCGTCACCGTGTAGATCATACCTCCCTTCCGTAAAACGTAGCCATACTCACTCAGCAGTGCCGAATTAATTATTCGCCATTTGTGTTTAGCCTTCTTGAAATGTGGATCCGGATACAGGAAGAACATCTTCTCCAGCTGACCCTTGTGGAAGAAGTTGGCCAGATATTTCATCGCGTTCGTTCGAATACAGGCAATGTTCTGGTATTTGCCTTCGTTCAATTTTCGCAATGCGTGGATGCGATCCATCACGTAGTCGGACACCTTAACCCGAATTTCCATACCAACGGCAAACTTTTCCGGGTACATTTCTCCCAGCGTTACCAGAAATCCCCCATAGCCGCAACCTATATCGGCGAATTCCACTCGACGATCCCCGATGGACGGGTAATGCTGCGACCAGTCATAATCGTCGGGATGGACAGGACTGTTCAATAAAGTAACGATAAATGCTTAAAACCTTGATATTAAATACACCATACTCACTAATCGAAACTGTGGTCAGCGATAGGATTCGAATGAGCTCGCTGTCGATAGAAACGCTTTTGAGGTAATTTGGTTGGAGTTGACACAGGGGGCTCGGCGGACACGATGTCCTCAGCTTCGTTGATGTCCATTATTCATTAAATATGCGTACGCTTTGTGATAGCGAACATTAAAAGCTAATCTGCTATGTTTTAATCGAAAAACTTACGACAAACACGCACGTTATTTTTGAGGACTGGTAAATGTCAGATTTATTGTTTATAAACATATACGTAACGTATACGATATGTGCTGGGGGTACACCGAACGAATCAAAGAAAATAAGAGGTGTGCATCTACTTTATCGATCACTTCAAATGGGTGCACACGGCGAAATGGAATTACCCTGATTTGATTGTTTCACTGATGTAAAACACTTCGAATTTCATGAAAATTATTTAACTCATCAAACTGAGCTCACTGTATATCCAACAATCAATATGCAACTAACGATTTGAAATTGGTTCACTGTTGTAGAACCCCTTCCAAGGCCTTGGTCTGAATTACACCTTAAAGCCAGCACCTTGTTATACATATTTGCGCCTTTGTTTTGATATGCTGTGTTATTTTGACAGAATATTTGAGAGTGTGTTCATGTGAGTTCATTATTAGGGACGCATTATTGAGCTTGGGACCGGGCTTGGAACCGATGTGCTAGTACTGACTGACCCAAGAAAAAAATCGTTTTTGTATGGGACCAACTGGTCTTATAGTACGTTCACACTACGGCCTATATTACGTGATATAGTGCGATTCATGATATAGCAGCTATATCATGTGCTATATTACGTGATATCCCATACATTTGATCTGTCAATCTATATTACGAACAGTACTTGATATAGCTCATATCATCTCATTTACTTGATATAATTCTAAAAAGCAGTGGTTGGCAACCCAGCTGCGATAGAGCTGGGTGATATCATTCTATTTCAAATGTCACTTTTCCTTTTGATTGAATCAAAACAAAATATAATTTTCCAGTTGGAACAATTCCACCGTCATGTTGTAAAAGAAATTTTAAATCGTTTCGTTTATACATGTTCATTGAATGAAACTAACTGAAGCGAAATCATTACTCGCCATCCATATTGCAGATTTTGCACCTAATTAGACCACCGACGGAAATATTTAGTCAGTTCAAAAAATGTTCACACCATTATCATCATACATTGATTAATTTTACAGGTACGATTTTTGTTGCGAGTGCGTATTTCGGGGTGCTGTATCGGATGATCGGTTTGTTTTCTGGGTTTTCCCTTGGGAAATCAAAATTTAATGTGAATTTTTTTAACTATCCTTTATTTTATCGAAACTCTAAAAACCAAACCAAATAGCAAACTTGAACCGAATTATTCACCATCCATGTCGGTTTTGATTTTCATTGACTTATTGGCATCGAGGCAAGAATCAGGCAGATATTTCGCTGCTATGACGTTGCACTTAATTCTCCCAAGGGAAATATGAGGAAATCAGGGGACGAAGCTTTTTGTTATTAAAAATGTATTAAGTTCTGATCCCAATCCATCGCATTAGACCAAACTTGAAGAACAAATGGTTCTTCAAAACTGGATTTCATCAAAATCTGATCTTTCTGTCTAGAACATGGAATGAAGATCGGTTTACTTAGTTTTTTTTTTCTGATTTCTTCATCATCATATTTGCAAACGTCAAACTATATCACGTCAGTGTAGTGTGAACACCTCCACTTGATATCGATATCAACTTGCTATATCACGTAATATAGTACGTAGTGTGAACGTATTATTAGAGTTAGTCTATGGTATATCTGTCGGCGACTTTAATCTTCCTAACTTGCGATGGCATCTTGATAAAGACATCAATGGATACATTCCTTCTAACGTCCCTACAGACACTGAGCTGTGTAGTGTATAAGGTTGGAGCGAAATAAAATTATCATTAAATCATTTAAAATGTAGTGTTTAAGGTTGGAGCTAAGTTATGTAATCATTAAATCATATAATCATTATTACAACAAAATAAATAAAGATAAGACATCCCTATCTCAGACGTGAAAGCTTAACGGTATCTCAACCGGTACGAAGGTGTACATTCTCAAACGCACTAGCATGCATTGAAGTGAGTGCTTGAAAGGAATGGCAAGAATAGAGTGCCATGCAACTGTTGGAAAGTCAGTGATTGAAGCAACGTTAGCGAATGAACACGTAGGACATCAGCAGCAAGGAAATTTGCCGGAAAAATGTTGCGGAAAAAGTTACGACAATGGCGTAGCGGCTCCCAGTTTTCGGTACGTATCAGAAATTGTGTTTGAAAAGTTAGAAATTAGAAAGAAATGTTTAATTTGCGTTCGTGTTTCATCGTTAAATTAGTCTGGTTGGATTTTGTCTTTTCGGTCGTCAACAGAAAAATAGCAGAGTGTTTTGCAGTTTTCAAATGCGTTGCTAAGGTCACGAACGCGAACAGGGGAAGCTGATAATTGCTATTGGATGTTTAGATTCGTCCAAGTCGAGGCGAATCAGAATTGGTATGGTTTTGTTAGTGCGAGAGGACACGGATGTTTTAGGTTAGTTTGCATTCATGCGAGAGGACGCGAATCAAATTTGAAATGTTTGGATTCGTGCGAGAGGACGCGAATCAAATATGAAATGTTGGGATTCGTGCGAGAGGACACGAATCAAATTTGAAACGTTGGGATTCGTGCGAGAGGACGCGAATCAAATATGAAATGTTGGGATTCGTGCGAGAGGACGCGAATCAAATTTGAAATGTTGAGGTTTCGTGCGAGAGGACACGAATCAAAATTTGAATGTTTACATTCTTTACGGAGACTTTCACGGTAGTCGCAAAGGCTTGTGCTAAAGTAATTGTTCTGAGCAAGGGTGACGCGTGCAATACACGCGGCACATTCAGGACGTCAAAATAGCTTCGACAAGATATGACAGCACTGACAATCACACTTCTGAGAATACATCAACAGAGTCGGAATCAATGAATTAAACAACACAGCAGCGAGATTTGATGCTTCCCAATACAAGTGAAACACCAACTACATCAAAAACTCTTCTAATAACCCGAGAAGTCAGAGAACACAAGAAAAATCGAAATTTTTCAATAGGGTAGAGGTAGAGAAGGATGTAGTGTATAAGGTTGGAGCGAAATAAAATTATCATTAAATCATTTAAAATGTAGTGTTTAAGGTTGGAGCTAAGTTATGTAATCATTAAATCATGTAATCATTATTACAACAAAATAAATAAAGATAAGACATCCCTATCTCAGACGTGAAAGCTTAACGGTATCTCAACCGGTACGAAGGTGTACATTCTCAAACGCACTAGCATGCATTGAAGTGAGTGCTTGAAAGGAATGGCAAGAATAGAGTGCCATGCAACTGTTGGAAAGTCAGTGATTGAAGCAACGTTAGCGAATGAACACGTAGGACATCAGCAGCAAGGAAATTTGCCGGAAAAATGTTGCGGAAAAGTTACGACAAGCTGGACTTCACAGAAGCAATGTTTACAAATGGCTTGAGGCAGGTTAATAGCAAAGACTAACTCTAAGACCAGTAGGTCCCATACAAAAACGATTTTTTTCTTGGCTCAGTCAGTACTAGAACATCGTCCCAAGCTCGGTCCCAAGCTCAATAATGCACCCCTTATAATGAACTCACATGAACACACTCTCAAATACTCTGTCAAAATAACACAGCAAATCAAAACAAAGGCGCAAATATGTATAACAAGGTGCTGGCTTCAAGGTGTAATTCGGACCAAGGGGTTCTACAACAGTGAGCCAATTTCAAATCGCTAGTTACATATTGATTGTTGATTGAACGACGGTACCGTGGACCAGATGCTATCAGTTTTTTATGGATCTCTTTATGATGTTATCAATCGCCATGTTCCTCGAAAAAAAACCTGCTTCGATCTCAGTTTTCAACCAACCGTGGTGGACACCCGATCTGCGTAACCGTCGCAACAATCTTCGTAAGATGCGTAACCGATATTTCATTACGAAACACGAGTCCGACAGAGCTAGACTTCATGAGCTTGAATCGGAGAATAAAGCCCTCCTTCCGGCAACGCATGAAAGCTATTTGATCAGGATTTAGACAACCGTCAAGCAAAACCCTTCTTGCTTCTGGAACTACATCAAGCAGCGGAAAGCTAGTCGCGGGGTTCCTGGTTCTGTCAACTTCAATGGAACTACCTTTCAATCTAGCGAAAGCGTGTTTAGTATAGCTCCCGTTCAACGTCGGAACTCCTTTGAGCAGATACCGTCCTATGACTTTAGTCTGGCTTACATACAGTTTTCTACGAACGATGTTCAGAAAGCTCTTGAAGATCTCGACACAACGAAAAAACCCGGAACAGATAACCTACCTCCTGTATTTTTGAAGAATTGTGCCACTACTCTTGCCATGCCCATCGCTGCAGTTTTCAACCACTCACTCCAGGACAGAACATTCCCAATTGCATGGAAAACGGCGTCTTTAGTACCGATCCATAAGTCCGGAAGTTACACTTGTGTCGTAAATTATCGTGGAGTATCCATACTTTGCACTCTCAGTAAGGTTTTCGAACAACTAATTTACGCAGTACAGAGCAGTTGCACCGATCATCTCCGTTGCTCAACATGGCTTTGTGAAGCACCGTTCTACAACATCGAACCTAATGTGCTACGTTTCAGCGATATCACGTAAATTGGAAGCAAAGTGACAAGTGGATTTGGTTTATATCGACTTTGCGAAAGCGTTTGATGCAGTACCGCACAATCTCATCATTGAAAAAATGAGCCACCTAGGATTTCCAACATGGATCACTGAATGGCTCTATTCGTACCTGTCTAATCGCGATGCTTTCGTAACTGTGAATTCAGTGCGTTCCAGGACATTCAACATACCATCTGGAGTACCCCAGGGCAGTGTTCTCGGCCCTCTTATTTGTATTATTTATGTGAATAACTTGTTTGAACTGCTTTCATCGTCAAAACTTTCATTCCCCGATGATCTGAAATTTTTTCGCGTGATTATTTCCACCGCCGATTGTGTTGAAATTCAAGAGGATATAAACCGTTTGCTAACCTGGTGTGGTGACAACAGCATGCGCACAAGCAACAAAAAGTGCAAAGTAATAACTTACACCCGCTGTAACAACGTTATTCTGCACCAGTATTCTATGGGATCGGATTCTCTGGAACGTGTAAGTTCTATCTGTGATCTAGGTGTTACGATTGATTCGAAGCTGAGGTTCAATGAGCACATGAGCATCGTTATTGCAAAAGCATACACTGTACTTGGATTTATACGTCGTCATACTTCAGGCTTCACCGACGTTTATTGCCTTAAGACGCTTTTTTGCTCGCTAGTTCGCAGCATCTTAGAATACGCCTCACCGGTATGGTCTCCACCTTCCGTCACGCATACTCTTGCAATTGAGCGGGTTCAGAAAAGTTTCATGAGGTTTGCATTGCGTCGGCTCCCATGGAATGATCCAGTCAACCTTCCCGCTTATCCTGACCGATGCAATTTGATTGATTTGGAAACCCTCTCAGCAAGGCGTATTAAACTGCAACGGCAGTTTATCTTCGACCTCATAATGGGCCATGTGGATTGTCCCGAACTCCTAGAACTAATTCCGTGGAACACTCCTCCTCGTCGGTTCCGAAACTCCCCATTACTAGCAATTCCGTTTCACAGAACGAACTTCGGATTCAATAATTGTTTCAACTTGTGTTTGCGATCCTTTAACGATGTTTGTAATGAATTTGATTTTATTTTGTCTAAAAATGTGTTTGGTGCTAGAATTAGAGGTTTAGATTAGTCGAAGATGGTGTACAATAAATAAATAAATATTGATTCCATACGGCCTTATGAAATAGTTGTGTATAACTAAGTTTAACTCAGTTAATCGTGATGATTTTCTCAAATCATTCTGATTAATTACATAAACCACCTTATAAACTCGGTTCAATTTTCTACCGAACTAGAGTCCCTATATATTCCTCTATATATTTTTCTAGGGACTCTATACCGAACCACATCGGTTACCAAGAAGAAACAAGAGGGCACGACTCTATGGAGGAATCCAGGTAGAAAAAAGAAGAAGACACAGAGTGGTGATAAATCTGACAGCTCTCATGTTAAAGTATAGGACGAACATGTTAAAATGCTTCTAAAAAATTCAAATGAAATTCTAATTAAAGGCGGTTTATTGTATGATGTAAGAAAATTCTAATAGTACGTTCACACTACTGCTTATATTACGTGCTATAGAGTATCTTGATATCAGCAACTATACATCTAGTTTTCACTCGAAATAAGGTACATATCATTTGATATCAAGATACTCTATATCACGTAATATAAGCTGTAGTGTGAACGTACTATAAAATTACTCAATAAAGACATTTTCAGAAAAATAAAAAACAAATCAAAATAATGCCCCCATTTTGCAGTTAAGGATTTTTTTTTTACATCATACAACAAACCGCTTTTAATTAGAATTTCATTTGAATTTATTAGTAACATTTTAACATGTTCGTCCTATACTTTAACATGGGAGCTGTGAAATTTATCACCACTCGGTGTCTTCTTCTTTTTTCAACTTGGATTCTTCTATCTCAGATGTAGGATTTTTTTTGTTTTGCTTTTGTGCGATGTGCGCACGCTTAGTAGATAGAAAGAAGATGTTGCGGGAGATTCTATGGGGAGTTCTTTCAGCGAGATCGTTACACCCGAATTTAGGTTTTGATCAGCTCAAGCTAAAATGTAGTTATATTTTAGGATAGGCTTTTTAATAAATTCATTCATCTACTCACAATTCAGTCTCCGTACTATGTTTTTATCTCACACACAACAATGTATCTCGAACAAATTTTAGCCTGTCCTGTAATTAGCTTGTAAGTTTTAATCTAGGTATAAGTGTACAAATTAACAAATTCACCTTTGTATTTAATAAAAATCAAAAATAACTCCTACTTCTCGCAATTAATCAACTTATCACCGACTATTTTAGAGCTCATAAACAATTGTATAATAAATCCTATCACTGTCTGTTGACTATCGCTTTCTCCTTCTCGTCAAGTTTGAAGTTTCTTGCCTGTCAAACGATCCAGTGGGCATAGGTGAGCGCACACGACGATCGGTGTTCACAGTGGGCTGTTGTGGCGAACATCCTCCCCCCCGTGTCGCCTTATCATCTGATCCGGCGTCACCAGACCTCATCACGTCCAGCACAGCCAACTTCGTGACAGGCCTCTTCAACTTCCCACCCGATATCTGCACTTCCGCTCTACGCGGCACGCCATCCTTTCCCGGAATCGTTTGGATCACTCGTCCACGTATCCACCGGTTCCTCACATTTTCGTCCACTATCAGAACGAGATCTCCAACCTCGATCGCCTTCACATCCCTGAACCACTTCGTCCGACGTATGATGGTTGGTAGATACTCCACCACCCAACGGCGCCAGAAGTTATCCAGCGTATGCTTCACCATGTTCCAACTACTGTTCAGCGCCATCCCTGGATCCGTCGGAAACTTCTCGGGTTCTCGTACGCCATTCGAACTTAACAGCAAAAAGTGGTTCGGGGTCAATGATTCGTGGTTCGCCGTTTCCAACGGGATGAACGTAAGCGGCCTGGAGTTGACCATGCTTTCTGCTTCAGCTAACACCGTTGCAAACGATTCGTCGTCCAGCTTCCGCATTACTGGAACACACCCCAATGCTGCCTTCACTGCGCGAACCATTCTCTCCCAACAGCCTCCCATATGCGGCGCAGCCGGTGGGTTGAACCGCCATTGCGTTTGGGCGTTCGTAAAGGTGCTCGCCTTGAAGCCCTCGACTCGCTCCAATGAAGTTCGTGCCATTGTCAGAGTAGATCTCTTGAGGAGATCCCCGTCGTGCTATGAACCTTCTGATCGCCTTCTTGCACGCATCCGTAGACAAACTGGCAACTACCTCAAGATGAATGGCCCTGACGGTAAGGCAGGTGAATAGGCAGACCCATCGTTTCGCCACGCTGCGTCCAACTTTCACCAGATACGGTCCGAAAAGATCTACTCCATCATAGGTAAACGCTCGTACACCCGGCTGCAATCGTATCGCAGGCAGCGGTCCCATTTTAGGAGCAACGGGTAAAGACTTGTAGACGCGACACCACATGCAGCGTTTCCTGGCTAGGTGAATTTCCACTCGCAAACGTGGCACATGGACCTTCTGCCGTACTTCGTTGACTACAGTCTCATCGTTGGCGTGGCCGAACTTCCGATGGTAGAAGTCCAACAGTAGTTCGGTAATTCGATGGTTTCTCGGAAGGATAATCGGAAACTTTGCATCATACGTAAGTACCTCCTCTTCCGCTGCTCTACTGCCTACCCGTAACACTCCGTACTCGTCGGCGAACGGTGACTGCTTCACGATACTGCTGGATGCTTCTATCTGCTTCTGTTGGTGAGTGCTTCGAGTTAAGTTCTGCTTCAGGATCGCAACTTCCTCAGGGAACGCCTCGGACTGAGCGATCGACCACAACGTTCTTTCCGCTTTTTGAAGCTCCACACTCGTCAGGCCGGCGGAATCCGCCGATTCATTGGCCTGTATGGAGCGTATGCTGTCCACGAAATGGTGGACATATGCTACAGAACGCAACATTCGCTCAAACCGCGAAAACCTGCTGGTGTCTATCATCGGCTGCCGAATATGATGGTTGAAGGCGTACGCCTCCCGTAGTTCCGTGTCACTTTCGTCCGTATCTTCGTCTGGAGTCATCGACCAATCTGCTCTGCTGTTGTAGAGGAACTCAGGACCCTGAAACCAGCGACTGTTCACGTTGCACGACGGACCTTTTCCCCACTTGGTGGCTTCATCAGCAACGTTGATCTTCGTCGAAATCCACTGCCACTCATCAATTTTCGAAAGGCTCAATATTTCGTCGACTCTGAAAGCGACAAACTGACGATATCGACGCGTGTCGGATTTGATCGACGAACAAACCGTTGATGAATCGCTCCAGAAGTAGGTTTTCTGAACCTAAAGCGTGTGGTTTTCCTCAACAGTTCTGCGTAGACGAGCTCCAAGTAATGCTGCCATCAACTCCAACCGTGGTATTGAGAGTCCCCGAAGTGGGGCAACCTTCGTTTTCGATGAGACAAGTGCGACCCTTATCTGTCCCTGGTCTACGATCCGGAAGTATGCAACTGCTGCGAAAGCTTGCTCACTCGCATCCACGAAAATGTGTAGCTCCAGAGTTTTGAAGCTCGCTGGATCGTATCCTGAGAAGTAACACCGTGGTATACGCAATTCATCCATCTTCTTGAGCACTGCGATCCAATCCGTCCAGCGCGTGGCAATTTCCTCGGGAATACAGCTGTCCCAACCTGTTTTGGACCGCCACACATCTTGGATGAGAACTTTTCCGTGGATTACGAATGACGCCACTAGCCCTAACGGGTCGTAGATACTCATGACGAGCCGAAGCGTTTCCCTTTTCGTCGGAATCTTGGTGTTTTCTAGCAGCATACGCACCTTCTCGCCAAACTGCAACGGAAAGGTGAAGACATCCTCATCTTGTCTTCACGCCATTCCTAACACCCGTTCAAGTCCAATGTCCTTTTCCGAAAGCATGGCTTTTGCAGGCTTGTGGTTCGCTTCACCCAGCTGGTTGACCACGCTTCTGTCGCTCGACATCCAATTCCGGATGTGGAATCCCGCACGCTTGTGCACCTCGATCACTTCTTTCGCCACCTCGATAGCTTCTTCTACTGTATCGTGGCTGTTCACGTAGTCGTCCACGTAGTGCCTTTTCTTTACTGCCACTGCACCTCTGGGAAACTTTGCCTCTTGTTCTGAGGCATTTAGGTTCTTGATGAACTGCGAGTGTGCTGGGGAGCATGCTGCTCCGAATATTGCCACATCGGTCACCATGGTACTCATCGGCAGTTCAGGAAAATCCCTGTAGGGAAACAGTAGGGCGCTGCGATCTTCCGGCCGGATCGAGATTTGCAGAAACATCTCTTTGATGTCTGCGGATACTGCCACTTGACGCTCTCGGTACGGAAACATCACGGAAAGTAGCGGAGTCAGAAGATCCGGACCCTTGAGCAACATGGAGTTCAATGACACGCCATCAAACTTCGCCGCTGCGTCCCAGAACACTCGAACTTTTCCCGGCTTCTTTTCATTCACGACGACTCCAATCGGTAAATACCAATTATGACGCAGGTCGAACCCTTCAATTTCCTCCGCTGTGGCTTCGTGTATGTAGCCCTTGGCCTTGAATTCCGCTATTTGTTGACGAACGCTGTCGTAAAGCTTCGAGTCTAGAGCTAAACGCTTTTCCAAGAGCTTGAAGCGTCGTTCCGCCATCGGCTTACTATCTGGAAACTCCACATAGTCGCGTTTCCAGAGCAGGCCCGTCTCAAACTTCTCGCTGTTCAATCGGCGTGTGGTCGCTTCCAGTATACTGTACGCACGTTGTTCTTCCACACCTTTCACGGCAGGCACAAGAGCTACACCCAAACTCTCGATGTCGAAAAAGCGGCTGACGTACTCGTGGAGGTCTTCTAAGGTCGGTTCGGTGTGCACATGTAGTTGTCTGTGTACCGTATTGGCTCGTGGCTTCCGTAGACTGCCACACACTGCCCATCCAATCCTGGTCTTTGTTGCAATAGGGTCGTTCAATTTTCCCTCACGCAGCTTCAGTGTAGCGAGAAGATGAATGTTGCTTTGTCCGATTAGGATTCCTGGTACAGCACACCTGAAACTCTTCACTGGAAGCTTTTGGAGATGCGCGTATCGATTAGCAAGCTCTTCGTAGTCTGTGGTCTGCTGTGGTAAGCCGAGATTGTCGACCGTGTATACCTCGGACAACTTGTATCGCTTGTTAACACATGCCTCGGAAATCTCCATCGTGATGACTTCTGTTCCAGCGATCGTCTTGTTGATACCTCCGGTCCACTCGAGGTTCAAAGTCTTCACTTCTCCACTCGCACCGAGAGCTTCAGCGATCGACCGCTCCCACGAGTGTTACTGACGATCCATCGTCAAGGAATGCGAAGGTGTTGAATTGTCCCTTTGCCCCAAATAAGGTCACTGGCAGGATTCGGAAAAGCGTGGACGACGACAGCTGACGATGAACTGTAACCACCGCGCTAGTAGTTGTGGAATGCGTTGGAGGCTCAGAAGTGAAGTAGACGATGATGTCGCTTTGGGCGGTCGTTGATTCCGCAAACTTCTCCTTTGCATGGCCACCGAGCGTGTGACGTGAGACAACGAGCGCACAGTTTGGTTGCCTTCACTGCCTTCCATCTGCCATCTAGATCCAGCCGTTTGAACGACGAGCAGTTTTCAATTTTGTGATTGTCGACGTTGCAAACGGAACACGATTTGGCACCTTTTTCGTTCAGCTGTCCACTGTTGGTTCCAGCTTTCTGCATTTCCTCTCGGCGATTCGATTTTGGCTGCTCGGTAGCTACGTGCGCGTTCACAAACGACTTGTCCTTTGGTCGGTTCCGCTCTTCTTTAGCAGCTTTCTGTGGGATGATTGCGAGCTGCGTTACGCCACTAGCCGCCGACGACACTTTCGCCATGTAGTCGCTGAATACGTTCAGATCCACCATTGGAACTTGCTCCTGGTAAAGCGCCCAGCTGAATTTCACCGTTGCCGGAAGCTTGTCCACCAACTCCTGAAGCAGGATCGGATTTGCTAGATGCCTCTCTAACCCAACTGCCCTCAAGTGCCCGCAAAGATTTTGGACTATCAGCCCAAAACTAACCAGCGTCTCCAATCGGTCGGGTTTTGGTGGAGGGGTTGCTCGAACCTTGGCAATCATGTGGTTGACGATCTGTTCCGGACGGCCATATAACTGCTGCAGAGTGGACATTACTTGGGGCACAGTCGACGGGTGGAGCAAGAAGCTGCTGACCGATTCCTTCGCATTTCCTTTCAGGCTTCGCTGCAATCGTAGAAGGTTTTCTGAATCGGTATACCCGCAAGCCTGTGTTGAATGCTGGTAGCTGCTAATAAACAGCGGCCAATCGATCGGATCCCCGGAGAAAATCGGGAGCTCCTTGGTGACCACTTGTCTAGCAGCGATCTGTTGGGGCGTTGGTCCAAACTGAGCCGGCAGCAGAGTCTGCGAAGGTATTTGTGGGTGGATGGTTGGCATGGAAGGAAACAAGTTCGAAGTCGGAGGAATGGGGACAGGTGCGTTCATCATTCCAACACTACACGAACTAGATTGCGTCACAAACTCCTGTTGACGATTGGGCAAACCAGAATTTACCGACATTGGAGGAGGCGGAGGGGGAAAGAAATGATCTGAATCGACGCGATTGGAACTTTCGGCGTTAGGCACGTTCGTAGATTCAAACCAAAAAGCAGGCGGAGGAGGCAATAAAAGAGAACAATCACTATCTCCCAGTCCATCTTGATGAACTGCTGAACTTCGTCGTGTAGGTCCCAATACTCCTTTACCGCTTCGTTCCACAGACGATGTGATTCGTTTTCGCGTTGCTCTGCTGCTTCAAGCTGAGATTTCAGCAGCTGCTCGGTGCCACGCAGACACTGGATTTCACTCTCCAGCTCTGCTAGCTGCAGTTGGAGCGCTTCGCATTCCTTGTTACGCAACATGAGTTGATCCCGAAACTTTGCTTCCGTCGCACGGCTCCTCTCCTTCTCCTCGATGAGCAGTTTCTCCAAAGTTTCCACCTGGGCCTTCAGTGCCGCTTGTTCGCGGTCTCGTTGATTAAGCTGAATCCGCAAACCAGCCTCCGATTCACGTACCAGCTTCATCCGGTTCACTAGCTCCATCTCACGTTTTCGTCTCGTATTGACGTCCAACTGATGTTTTGCCGCTAGCTCCTGGACAGCTAGATGTTCCGCTTCCGTCTGCCGTTGAAGCTGAAGGTCTTTCTGCTTACGAAGCTCACCTGTCTCGGCACTCCAACGCTTGTAGTGAGCACCAATGCGATTAACACTCGGCACGGCGCTAGCACTTAGCTTGATTTCTTCCACCTTCAGCAAATCCGCGTAGGGTTGAAGGTCAATGAGCGGCAAGTCTGCCGGTCCCTTTTTCTGACCGTCCTTTTCCGTGTCTCCTCCGACAGCGCCTTCAAGAGAATCCTCAGAGTCGATGGTGATGCTTCCCAAATTCCCAAATTGACTTCGCCTCAAATCCCACACCTGCTCTATCATCACCGGGGGGTGGGGAAATACCTGGTGGAATTCCCAGCGGGGTTGAAGAAAGGTGTACTACCTGAGGATTTCCTGAGGCCGAATACTCCGACAGATCAGCATTTACCGACGTTGACGCAGGTATCTGTTGCACGATTACCTGGCCGGAACTCTCGGCTGCCTTCGTCTGTCGAATCCAATCTTCAGTGCGTTTCGCACTCCTCTGGCTGCTCCGCATACTCCGCACACTTTTATCTTCTTCGTCTTTCCGATTTAACAGTTCATGCTTGCACGCGATGAACTGTCTACCCTGCTCCAGCTTCTCCTGAAGTTCCTTCTCGTTCAGAGCTCGTTCTCTTGCAATCCGCTCGCGATTCAGGTCCTCGAGCAATTTCCGTTCTTCTTCCAGGCGCTGCAGGTCGCGTTCCATTCTGGCTCTACGAACACTCGAAGTACTGGAAATGCCACTAATCTGGCTATGTGCTGGCTCGGACACACCAGGCACACACACCGCACAAACGAAGCTCACAGAGCGTACCGTGGCCGTGTTGACGTTGGCACAGGTAAAATGGTACCAGTGCTCACAATGCCCACACTGAACCATATATTGCTCCGCGTTATTCGGCCGTTCGCATCCGGCACAATCGCATAACTCACCTCCGTCTTCATCCACTCCGGACGGGATGAAAGAATCTTCCGAAGACTTACTCGATGCCTTGTCGTCGTCCCCCGGGTTGAGGTTAGCATTCGCCTGCTGGGACCTCGTTTGCGACCGGGTTTGCCGCACATTAGACAGCGAGCTCATCATGTTCCGGTGAATTCTTGAGAAAATGTTGCGGGAGATTCTATGGGGAGTTCTTTCAGCGAGATCGTTACACCCGAATTTAGGTTTTGATCAGCTCATGCTAAAATGTAGTTATATTTTAGGATAGGCTTATTAATAAATTCATTCATCTACTCACAATTCAGTCTCCGTACTATGTTTTTATCTCACACACAACAATGTATCTCGAACAAATTTTAGCCTGTTCTGTAATTAGCTTGTAAGTTTTAATCTAGGTATAAGTGTGCAAATTAACAAATTCACCTTTGTATTTAATAAAAATCAAAAATAACTCCTACTTCTCGCAATTAATCAACTTATCACCGACTATTTTAGAGCTCATAAACAATTGTATAATAAATCCTATCACTGTCTGTTGACTATCGCTTTCTCCTTCTCGTCAAGTTTGAAGTTTCTCGCCTGTCAAACGATCCAGTGGGCATAGGTGGGCGCACACGACGATCGGTGTTCACAGTGGGCTGTTGTGGCGAACAGAAGATTTTAAAGATTTTGATAAAGATTTTAAAGATTTACTGCAAAAAGATGCAGCACGATGCAAGTTGATGGATTAAAATTCACAAGGTTCTACAAGATTTTCTAAAGATTGATTCACTAGTGTGGAATTTTTCGATCATCTTGAATCTGGATTTAGATGTGTCGCACCCCCAGGACGAAACAGAATAAATAGGGTACGAGAATGTTATGTTAGCCTACCTCCTTCATTCGGCCTATGTACCAAATATGTCATTCAGCGATAATCAACAAAATTAAGTTGCTATCAAGATGACCATTTTAATTCGAAACAATTCTGACATAATTAATCAATTTATAGTAGTTCCCTTCCGTTTAATTTATAATTTTCTCAACTTTTTGGAAATCATGCTTACACTGCTACACGGATACAAATTTCGTCCATTTAAATTAAAAATATCGCTGATCAACTTATTTAAAGTAAATAGAAAGCATGCTTCTAGCGAAAATAACAATTTTTAAATCAAATTCGAAGCATGTTAGTTTCAACAATACATTCATTGGGTAGGCGAATTTGAACGTGTACTTCCCTTTCCAGAATGTGAGCTCTAGGGCGAGGCAAGCTTTCGACAATCGCAACATGAGCCAATCGTCACATTAATTGGTAGGTTGCTTGCTCTATTCTTGAAACCTGTTGGCATTCAAGCCAAAACCAAACCCAGAGTCATCGAATAAATAAAATAAATTAAGAACACAACCAGTAGAATCCAATAATTATTAAAAACAATAATAATTTTCTGGGGTTTTTTTCATTAGGGTGAATCTGCAATTGAGAGACTCTCTTTGATTTCTTTCTCTTTCATTCATATTCCATTCAGCGTTACGTTTTTCATTCAACTATTTGTAGAGTATGGTAGCTAGCACTGTTGTGTTTCTATGTGTACTAAAGAATCCCTCAAGAGATTTATAATGGCGCTAAAATAAATGAAAGAGAGCGAGAGAGGAGAGAGCCTCTCATTGTTCGATTCGCCCTACTGAAAAAAAAACCTCAGATTTATTCCTGTTTCTTGTTTGTTTGTACGTTTATTCTTATCATTAATATGTTTAAAATAAACATGATTTTTGTATAAAATATCGAAGTCCTTGGTTTTAAACATAGAATATGTTTGAATTAATCCAAGTTTATGTTGCGGCCAGAATAAACTAAGTTTATGTTTAAGTTTACTTGGAATATGTTTGTTATCACGGTATTTTTTTCTGCGTGTAATGTTCAGATAGTATCACCATAATCTTCAAATGATCTTAATTTGGCTAAATTAAAACGATAAACTGAATAATGCAGCGTAGATGTACAAATAATATTCACACGTTATAAACTAACAGTTCACACAGTTAAAATAACAATGGTTTTACAAGAAAAGCGTGGACCCAATATTAGGGACATATTTTTTTCGTGGTTCTCAACTGTGGCTTGTTGTCTGAAAAAATTAGTAAAAATAATGTTTATGGTAAAATTTTCAATGGAAATGTATTAGTTTCGGTTGTATATTTTCCCATAGCTCATCTAAACACTATCCAAAGGAACAAAACTGTACAGAGTGAATTATAAATAGCGTATTGTTCTACAGTTTGGAACCCAAATTAGAACAATGGTGCTAAGAGAATCGAGTCCGTTCGACGACGCTTTCTTCGATTTGCTCTAAGAAATCTGCCCGTTTCATCTGCCCAGCTATGAAAATCGTTGCCAGCTAATCGATGTGGAGCTCCGTAACAGGAGAGAAACTCCGAGGACGCGAGTACAGGCCTCTCATCTGTTCGACTTTTACGTTCCTCGCCAGATGCTGCGTCTGCGGTTTACTACGTTTTTCAATGGTGCTTCCGGTGTTGAATAACTGTTTGACCACTATAAATTAGAAGAAAAATTAGTAATCTCCATTTAATTCCAACTACCTTTGCTTATCTTCGACAGATACGCGTATTTCGTCTACAATGTGCAGACTTCTTCAGTGTCTCGTACTAATAACTCGACTGGACTACCATATGTTATAGCACAGAGAACAGACATCCAGGCTCGAACATTTTTTTCCCAACTTACTGTGTAAATTTTTAAAGGCAAACCGTTAGAAAATCAGCGCCACCTAGTCTACCCAGACAACCACAAGTCGTATAACAGCGTTCGAATAGTATCGTATATTCCTATATTTTTAGTCAAAATCGTAATTAATTGTGGCCTTTTATGTTTAAGTTAAATCGTAAAGAGAGCAAATTTTCGACTTCTATACGATGTGTCATTTATTCATCGTACTGTGTCACAAGCTAAATCGGATATACATCGCTAACCTTTTTAAATCGAATTTGTTATTACATATTCAATCGCATACGATACCAAATCAACTCGTTTAAGAAAACAATGGAATTTGCACGTATATGGCCTCTACTTTTGCACGTATAAGCCATATTTTTGCATTCTATACGATTTGTTTACTTACATATCGGTTTGTATATCATAAAAACAACTTTTAATATACGTGCATTTTGGTTGTCTGGGTAGGTTTCACCAAACTAACATTAACAGACTATCAAATCTCAAGGCACGTAGGTTGCGCCATCAACATACGAATCACCAAAACTAACGGAAACAAGCTGTAATTTTAAAATGACTGTTACAGAAATTTACACACGGAGGGCACTCTAACTTGGATGTCTGTTCTCTGTGGTTATAGTACGATCACACTACTGCTTAGGGCCTGTCCATGAACCACGTGGACTTATTTTTGAACATCTCAACCCCCCCTCCCTTCGTAGACTATTCTCAATACATTTTTTTATTATTGTATGGAGCGTATACTTTTGTTTCCTTTGTATTTATTAGCACTTACAAGTTAATAGTGTTAGCCGACCCACACATTTTTTGCTGTCAGGTCTACTGAATAACTTCTCATGGAAAGCCTAATAGCCTATGTCCAACGAGCCGATAAATTTTCCTATCCGAAAAAATGATCTTGCTTTGTAGCTGTGCCCTGCCCGCCTGAGTTCAGGGAGGCTTGTGTTTACGATTATTAGTTTGTGAATATGTATCTTATTGATAAAACGAGCGTCTGTCCACCAAGGAGGTGCGGCTCAAACAGCGGCTGAGTAAGAAACGCTGTATCTCGTCAGCTATACCTTAGGAGGCAGTCCCACCAACGCAATGTAGCCAGCGCGGTAAGATAGCATGCTGAAGTCTTACCCTACCACAAAAAATGTAAGTATTCTTTATTTTGTGAGATTTTTCCTCATTTTATTGCCCACAACTATTTTATAAGGAACAGTAGAAATTTGCAATATCCCAGTACATTTACTAGTGCAAATAAAAACAAAAATAAATGTGTTAATTGAATCTAAAGTTCAGTATAGCCGTGAAATTTTCATTTTGTCTTAACTTTTTATAAATCATTTATGCTAAAAATGTCTACTGTTCCTTTAACAACTATACAACGGGGATTCCCTGGGGGGTAGCCTAAGGCAGTCGAAGGATTTGTTGACTGGACAAGGGTTCGTGGAGTCGCCAGTCCCTTGTCATGCGAAGACACGCGGCCTTCTGGCCGTAGTCTTCCGAAGGTCCTCACTGAGATCGGCTGACCCTGTTACAAGAAGCCATCACGTAGGCAATTCTCTCAGAACAACCTGCTGAGAATAGTCCTGCAGCCATAGGTAATTCTTGCACTGATGGTGGGTTCTTATTACACATCACATCACATCATCATCATGTATCTTATTGATAAAACCCCTATGACAATATACTGGACATAAGGGATTTCGGTCCATGTTAAATATACACATAAGATCCATTTAGTTGGAACATCATCTGTTTCTCTCTGTGCTAGCTATCACCTTGAGCTAACAATCATTCTCAACAGAAACCTTCTATTTTTCACATATAAGAAGCACGTATGAACGTATAACTCTATTACGTTTTGTTTAAAATTCACTCACGAAGCTGTTCCCTTTTATCTGTTCAATATGACGCACTCCTCTCTTATTTTCTTTACAACCCTCATCGCAACGCAACATAGAGAAAGAGAGACTGTAGCCCCAATACCAACAACGTAGCAACGGTTTGCATCTCATTGAGTGCTACATGTCCATTATTGAGTCCACACAGTCGACAGACGCAGTCAGAGAGCCAATCAGAGACGTTCGCATTTTCTTACAAGATAAAAATATAAAAATTCTAGAAATAGTTATATCTCAAGTGAAGACTCATAATTAACTTGCACAATAGTTATCAAACAAATTGATTTTTAGACATAATACAATTGCAGTTTTTTTTAATCATAATTGCTGCTCCTACGCATTATTAAATACAGCAACTGCATCTATTGACCCTCAGCGCAGTGCAAAAGGTGGCTGTTTAGTGAAAAGCTTAGGATTCTTGTAGCATAAGAAGAAAAATATCCTTTCCATCCTGTGTGCAGGTGCTTGAAATAAGTGAAACACATTCTGCAAAAATAAGTGTTACTCAGTGTGGGTGCAATTAAGGGCAAACAAAGCAACGAAAAAAAAGTAACGATAAAGCAGCTGGCGAAAGGAGCAACAGCAAAGTGTCGGATTTTTTTTAAGTGATTATAGTTGTTGAAGATAGAGAGAAAGAAACGAGAGATTTCTTTCAATAAATCCAGTCATTATTTCAAAACAACAACAAAACAGACGAGTGTGTGAGTGCCACAAGATGAAGAGATAAAAACGGTCTATAGGAAACAGAAACAAAGCTTGCTCTCTCTGTTTATCTTCTGCTTAAACAAAGTCAAATTATTTTAGCATTGACGAAATGATGTGTGTTCATTTCTACGGGATTGACGGTGTTTATTAGCTGAGTGAATATTATCCATATAGCACTCATATGAAGATTGAGTTTATCCTGTAGTTTTCTTTTGTTCTTATTTTGTAGAAAAAGCATTGGTAAACAAAATTATTTGTATGGACAATCAATTTTTTTTGTATGGATCGTCACGTTTTCCCAAACCCCCCCTCCCCCCTTACTGCGTGACATAATTAATGGACCTTCCCTTATTGTATTTACAGTATGCTACAAATGTTTGCTTATATTGCATTTATTTGCTGCATTTTCTTTTACTTATAAATCGGTGAATAAATCCATCTCAAGCATCTTTATAAAATAACTTATGTCGCTCCTCCATCTCTTACAAGTTAATAAGAGAGTAAATCTTAAAAATCAGCATCAATCTTTTTCTATCTACTAATTGAAGTTTCTTCTCAGAACAGTTGATTGAAAAAATGCGCATTTCTTTAGAGTCCCCTTGATTCGGCCGAATTTCAATATTCCTGTTCATACCTTATCATGTCCAGGATTGCAAAGAGAGTGATAGAACCCATAATAATACTTAACTGCACTACTATACATTCTTTTTGCCACATTTTGTGTTCTGAATGTGTCAAATCAATGTCTGGTACCATCGGGTTTATGTTGGTGTTAGGCTGGCCATAAGTAACCAGTTATATTACTTGATATAGCCTGTCTGGATATCAACAATCATATATCTAGTCTACAAATAAATTCATAATGCTGACATTATGTCAAGATATTCTATGTCACCTAAGTAATCCTAAGTAGTTTGGCAATCTTTAGGAAAATTCATTTTTAAGTTCAATTTAGTTCAAATAAAGTTCCCGAAAAACTTTCCAGATGCTTAAGGCTCCAAGGAGATGCTAATTATTCTCTTAGGAACCTGAAGTTCGGATAAAGTACCATATGGCACTCTTAAGCGTCGATCAACCTGCTTAAATGGTCCATAGTAGCATCTTAAGAATTCCACTACAATGTACCGTACAAGTTCACTTCGAATCTTAAAACGCTAACCACTGGGCCAAGAATAAACTCTTCATGCAAGCAAACCATGCAAATGAACAGCATTATTTTTTACTGTGTGGATCACAAACAATTTTACTCGGTCCATCGGTTTTTCATCAGCCTCTTATTACGGTGGACTGGGTGCATCAATTTTTGTTATCTAGATACCTAATGACATGTAACAACAAGTACGCCTAATTTCAGTGTTTTTGAGCTACTGCGGAGTGGTAGTTGAATTGATTTACCCCGTACCTGCTCGGTAGACTATAATTGTTGCTATAAACTTGAACATCTAAATGTTGCTATATTCCTAAACAGTACTAACAGGGGCGTAATAGTCAAGTATAAATTGGTACCAACAGGGGCGTAATAGTCAAGAAGAAATTGGACATAGTTTTTGGCTCAAAAAGTACCAGTACATCATTTATTAGCTAACCTAAAAACAACTCACAACGAACAGCATATCCAAATAAAAACTAGTAGTGGAAAGCGCAAGAATGTATTGCAAGGTTTAATGTGTACTTGGAACCAATGGGTCTCTAAAGCGGTGAACCCATTTTAAATTGCTGGTTTCTTATTTATTGTTGATACCAAAATCGACACTTACAAAACCAAAATACTAACCTAAGCGTTGCTGTCAAAATCCCGATAGTGTTGTTTCATACAGGCACGATAATTTGACTTGCCTGTATTAAGAGACTATCCTACTGTTTGGTGTTTCAGATGCGCAATGCGTAGCGGTTTAAAGTAAAAGTTGAACGCTGCAGGATTGGATTCAATTCTTCAATCAACACATATATCAATATGTATATGCATAACACTAGCTTTCGAACCAACTTTTATTCTTTAAAATCTATACAAAACACTGAACAAAGCCAAGAATAATGATGAGTTAACAAAAACTTTCTCATTCTCAAAAAAGCTCATGACAGAATATTTGATGGGTTGTTTGTTGTGAGTTATGTTTTTATGTAGGTGATTCATTAGCTTGGGACCGATGTGTTGGTACTTTCTTAGCTCAAAACTAAAACCCATTTTCTTCTTAACTACCCACTAATAATTGGTCGTATGTCCCGAAGATAATTTGCTTTAAATTTTCAATCCGGTTAATCGCTTTGTACCCGAATTGCGATATATAGAATTTTCCCAAAATTCGATGCTTCTCCGTTTGCTGAGAATTTTTATTCATTGAAAATCTTTACTACACGTACCGCAGTGCCTAGCTGTTTGTTGTGTTGTTTTCATATTTTTTCATATTCCAGAGCACCCATTGATAGGTTGAGTCCACGAGACCGCTAGAGAGTGAGAGAGCAGATTCATTGAGTGCACTTCTGTGGCGAGAATCGATTGCCTTATTCCGTTTATTGAGCATGAATTGGGAGCATACACAAACAAACACAAAACCAGCAGAAAAAGGGGAAGAGAATCTGAGAGCTACCAGTCGGCAGCCATGCCAGATCAACGAATTAATTCACTTTAGATAAACGGCCCCAGTACTCAATATTGATTTCAAAACTATTTTTCGACAATCATATGATTGTTTCAGAAATACAGCTTGCTTCAAATACTATCTGTGTTTTTTCTCGTTATTCCTAGAATCATAGAAACAATTTTATTTGCGGATGAAATTGAATAGAATCGTTTCCACTGTTGACCGTAGATCTGGCATCGTTGCCACTCTGAGTGCATTGAATGAAAAACAGCAGAGAGCAAGCAGAAACAGAAAGAATACACACTTGCGCTCGTTCGTCAGAGGCTTTTGTCCCACAGAGCAGCAAAGGAGTTTTCGTTCATAGCTCTTGTCTTTTGTGTCCAGTCCAGATATCTAATAGGAAAAAAATAAATAGAAGTTCTAAGGCAACTACTGTGAAGGCACTTCCGTGGGCGTCTTGGAACAAGGAAAAGGAAGCCATCCCAGATTTACGGTGCAGCGCGGGAGTTAACCAGAAGTGCAGGTTTTTGCGAGGATTTGAGAGTGTGTTCTGGGTTTCGAGAAGGTGTATTTGCGAGCCAAGGGAGGTGCCCTTGACGGAAAGAAAAGCGGATTAGCAGAGAAAATCAGAGCGCCATTGTTGTTTTTCTGGAAAGTTAGTGTCAGTTGAAAGTTTTTCCAGTGGATAAAAGTGCCTGAGGAGTGTTTCCCAAAGTGTTAACCAGCGATCGTCCGAGTGCCAGAAGGAGTGAACAGCTTTTCTTCCAGAGGAAAAAAAAATCAACCCCTACAAAAACGATGACGCAGTTTTTGTTTTGATCAATTTCATCTTTTTTCGCTGCTTTTTCTTTAAAACAACAGAGAAAAAATATGAATATTGAGTTCGCAGTAACAGTGAGTATCAATTGACAATTTTCCCTACCTATTTTTAGCATTATTTCGATACTTTAATACGAACGAAGAATTTGCACAAAAATGGCCTCTCTCGCGTACAAGGGGTAGTGAAAATTCCACTTCAATACAGGGAGGAAACCGTTCCCAGCAGTTTTATTTTCACCCATTGGAAGTGGATTGGCTTCTAGAGAAAAACGGCCGGACCCAAGCTGGGCAAGAGACAGGTTGGTCTGGAAGGACAACTGGGTGAAAACCTGCCTAAATTCTCGTTCCTCCTAGGCCTACACTACTTATCGTCTCTTTGTCCTTCAGTCCAATCTGTTTTATTTTTTCCAAGTCGTTTTTCTGCTTGTCAGCCATGGTACCAACACCATGGAACAGGAAGCGTGTGTTTGCGTGCAATCGTGAGACAGAATTGTTACCACCACATTTACCGATCAGCACCAGAGAGCGGATTGGTGTGCAGTTTCTATATGTTGGGTATTAGATTGTAAGCAAAACATTGACTAAACTGTTGTTTGTTGGCCCCATCCGTCGTCCCCGTTCCGCCGCCACCAACTTCGTCTCCTACATCTCGCCCACGGATGGGTATAGGTTGGGGCACGTGTCTTTTTGTGGGTAAAACCGCTTTTAAATCCTTCTGTTAGCGTGTAATATTCAAAGTGAAGTAACATTAAAAAAAATTATAGCCAAATTGGAATAAACTCACCAAATAGTAACTCATATAGTTAATTAGGAAGGACTATTCCACACAAAGAAACTGTTAAGTACACTGCAAAAATATGTATAATGTAATCATTTAATCAATGTTCTAATGACGTTCGAACAATCTCTGGTTGTTGATTGGTCGAAAAATTCCAGTCCCATTAACCAAAAGAATTATTTTTTTTTAAAGAATATCTTACATACCCCAGCTCTGTCTTTGTTGATTTTACTTGGGGATATGTTGACTGATGAACTTCGTAGATGTCTGGTCCAGCCAGATAAAGTGTCACTTAAGGACCGATAGTAATTATAAAATAATTGCATGGCTCCCTGCAGTCGGGACACGTGCTCCTCTGCACACGCCATTGTGCGTAGCGCCCCCAGTATTAGAAACAGAGTTACTGCTGATCGATGCATACGCAGTTTGCAACGCAGGAAGATGCGCGGGTGTGAGTGGTTGCAAGTAGCACTTCTTCACAGTAGCTATATAGCGGGTCTGCGTTGTATGAGTATACTGCAGCAACAATAACAGCAGTCGAAGAAAAACCAGCTGAAATTTCTGTTCGTGTTCCGTACCGAGCCCGACTAGGCGCAAAACAAAGAAACGTAAACATGGCACAATGATGACGAAGGAACGGAGCTCGAGCTGCTAGCTTTGCCGTACTGGGCATTCGTAGAGTCTGTTGTTGCTTTGGATGTGACTGATTGTGAATTGATGTAGATGCGATAGACCCCATCACGAACACAATGCGTACAATGGATATCCTCGAAGGGCTGCATGCAAGTTCAGCGCTCAGTTCAGGGATGGCTGAGGAAAGTTGGTCGCACGAACGACTCGAAGAATCCGGTGGGTCACGCAAAAGCCCTCTAGAAGAAGCTTTCATGTCAATGAAATTGGTTGAAACTGAACTGTTTAAACACTTTGTTGAAGTGGAATAACTTTCTCGCTGTTCTGGTCAAAGTCGTTCATGCCATTGAGCTTTATGCTATGGTACTGAAAAGGATAAAAAGGTATCATGTTATCATATGTATGACGACAATTAACCGTTTGCCGGTGATGAGTGGCCGTTAGTGAGTTGCGAAAAGTCAGGAAATCAAAACAAAACTAATCATAATTAATTAGACATTGTGAAGCGAATGTTAAGTCGGCTGAAAATAATTGTCGGAGAGTAAAAGTTATTTGAAATTATTATTAATAGCGAGATTATTATTGGCAATCAGGAGAGTATTCTCTCGTACGGTTGAAAAACTGTAGCCAAACAAATTGGAAGCCTACATTTTCAGCGTTTTTTGTTTTATATTTCATGTCAATCTGTAACGACCTTTGTTAAGGTTCTTTTCGGGATTTGCATCGAACTCTAACGTATGCATTAAAAATATGCTCAAATTTCGGATGGTGATAAAAAAAAACTACAAAAGATAGAAGGAGATGTTCGCTCATCACCATCAGGCACCAAGAGTGAACATTAATGTTTTTGGCTAGAATGAAAGATATGAAGAGAAAGTTTTGATAGTTCCCTCAGTGTGCGGCAGGCTTGGAAATAGAACAGATGTTTAGAAAATTGAGCGAAAAGGGCATGTCTACAGTGGTACTTGAACCAAAAACGTCCATTTTTGCCTAATAACATAACAATTAATGTATGTAAAAATCATAAATGGTGGTAACCATTAATTATACTGGTGGGGATCAGTATCGCATCGCTTCACGGTGTTTCTCTCCGAGGTCTCTACGTTGGAGACGACGAGAAAAACTTTAGTGATCGTCAGTCGTTGCGAATCAAAACAAACCCAAAAAAGGAAAGAGTTCCTCTCCCATGTGCGCATCAATAAACAGAGTGCACACACTAGATCGCTAGAATAACTATACAAGCCACAGTGGTACATGAGCGTCTTCCAAACCGGACATTTTTGCCTGTTGAAGTGGCGGACTTAGTCCATGCTTCAACCTACCCTGCAGTGGGATGTTAGGCAAAAATGGACGTCTTTGGTTCAAGTACCACTGTAGACATGCCCTTTTCGCTCAATTCCCTAAACATCTGTTCTATTTCCAAGCCTGCCGCACACTGACGGAACTATCAAAACTTTCTCTTCATATCTTTCATTCTAGCCAAAAACATTCATGTTCACTCTTGGTGCCTCATGGTGATGAGCGAACATCTCCTTCTACATCATAATCGTTACTCCACGCACGGAGAATACATAGCATAACAATTAATGTATACATAATTCACTGGCACAAATTCTCCCTAAATCCTGCGTCCATGAAATCTTCTAATCTAAAAATGCTGTTGCAGCAGTTGGCTGGAACATTAGCCATGACTGATGAAAAGATGGATGTCGGCAAGTTTTACAGCTTTTTAGTTACCTTGGCTAAAAAAACTGCTCCTCCGTTTTGGCCACGAAATTATTGGAGTAGACCCTCGGTTCATCGTTCGCTGGGGGATATTAGGAGTATTGGAGGCTTTTGGTACAACGTTTATTTTAGCCGGTCCTTCTTCAGTGATATTTTGGCATAATGGAACGAGTCCAGATCCGGCCAAAATATATCATATGCTATTCCTTGATAAAGGCGGCAATTTCTAGCAGGTACTCCGTACTGTATATTTCCCCGTTCACCGCAAGCGCCGTTGGAAAGAAATGTGACTTCGACATTCCCCTCTCGCTGATCGTCAGCCACATAAGGACCTTCTTTGGAAACTTGGAGCCAAAGAAGGATCTTCTTGGCGCAGATCGATGAGGTCACCCTGCCCTCGGTCTGCCTGTTCAGCGTCTGCTGCCTTTTACGGTCGCGCAGCAATGACGTCCGGCAGGAACCAGGGGTCGTATTTTGGATCTCGAAACGAAGAACTTTTTCTCACAAACGTTCGTACACCAAGTCGTTCGTTTTGAGATCTAAAATACAGCCCCAGACTTCCGTTCGACACCTTTCACAAGAAGGAAGAGGGTGTTGTAAATACCGGCTGCATTTTTTCTGTACACAACAGGGTTGCTACGATTGGCGATGCACGGTGGACTCACCACCAGATGACAGGGAATCTTGCAAAATCACTACTTCTTCGCGATTCAGGGTTCTAAGATAATCCAACTAGTCTGAGAAAAAATAGATGGTAAATTTTACCATTATAGCGATTGAGGTGACTATGACAGTTTTTCAACCAACTATGATCATGGTCAAAAAAACCTTCAAAAATAGTCCATTCAACTTTTGCTATAAGGTCGGAATAGTTCTTGTTATCATGACGTGGGGAATTCGACAATTTTCATGGTTGTAAACATTATATGCAATAGTCATCTTGGCCATGATTTATGTGTCGGTACAACCATGGAATTTTTCTCAGTGTAGAGGTATCAAATGGATCATGTTCTGGTTATTTATTGAATTACGCTGAAAAATTTTAACACTCAGAATTTTTAAGAATTCGCACTCAGAAGTCCATGAATTCTGCTAAGTATTCTATATGCATGGTTCTGTTCAAAATTCTGAAGAGAGGTGATTAGCAAATCCTCCTCAGTTTGTGAAAATGTCTTGTTTAGCCTTCTGAACAGAATTTGCTGAAAACTTTCCTGAGAATCTCACATGAGAATTCAATGCAAAGGGCTCCGAAATTTTCACAATTTCGATTGAATCAATCAATTCAGCTCGTGATTTTTGGCGAACGTCATAAAAAGGACTGATAGTACTATAAAGCTCAGCGTCCAACGCAAATACGTTTGTTTAGGATTTCGATCGTATCACGATCAGGAATATCAGAGTAATCTGTTGAGGATTATGAACAAACCGCGAAAGTTGGTCACTCGACTGAGCTTAACTCTATTGCCATCCATCACTGCAGTCGCGCCGTTAAAACATTAAAATGCCTAAAATGTAATGCATCGTTTGTACCGGTTTAACTCCGTGCCATCGAACTTTGTGGACAAAAAACTTTGAGGGGATCAACAGCTGCTAAATACAAATTCTGTTTGGATTGTTTGTGGAATTGTTTCTACAAGCCTGAGAACAAGTCGGGCAGTGCAGGTCAGGTGAATTTATGAACCAGATGCCATTGGATCGTGGCCATACGCAACCATTGAATTCTTATTTGAGTTTTAACGTAGGGCTATGTTTTTCTTTTCTATACCGGGTGTCATTTCAAAGTTTTGAAGAATGAGAGCGTTACGCTAAACTGAAAGGATTATGAACGCAAATAACTCTCGTTCAACTGAACACAAGTAGACTTCAGTTATACACCATTCAACGCTAGAAACGCTTGTATATAGCACGTGAGATTAACCGAAATGATTTCAGTTTTCGACACGAGCTCTCAGTTTGTGGTTCGGAAAGGGCTTTGTCCATCCGCCACAGTCCGCCCGGTTGTGGTATGGGAGACAGAGTCTTGCAAGACCGGTTAATGGGACAGTTACCGCTTTTCATATCAATCCAATTCAATGTTAAAATTTGGGCCACTAAAAACTTGCCATTCGTCCCTAATTCCTCTCGAGTGTTCTATACACGAGAAGTACAGTATGGAACAAAATATATAAGAAGGGACGGGTTCAAAGCAAAGTTATAAAACTATTTTAACCTACCAAATGTGTACGTATAAATTAGATGACTATAAACTAACTCGGTCCTACGTAAACCTTGCGATTATATCCCTGATGTAACCCACCACTAATTTTTCATTAACATTTGAATATTTGCGCAGTACTATACTAGCATTAGCATTGAAGTTTGCACACCTCGTAGATTTAGTTACGATGATGAATAATTCGTTAAAGACGTTTCTTAACGCAATAATCTCCAGTAATACTCTCCACGATCACTCACCTGCCAAAGTCCATGCAACCGTTGGGGATAAGGAGGATTTGATATCTACCTTAAAAAGGCGCAGGGAACCCATGCAGCCTTCAGTAGATATTAAAGGAAAAGGAAAATGAAAAGTCGGAGAGAATACTTAAACAATGTTCTGTTTGATGTAAGGAACAAAAATTATTTAAAAATAGTCGTTGGGAGCATCTAGTCTAAGAAGGTTAAGTGATGCTCCATTTTTCTCCAAACGGTGTGGACCTAAGCATTAACTATAGTCCTAGTATCACATAACTTATAACTATAAGCGGTAATACTCGCTTTCTAAAAAAAGAAGAACGTCTGAGAATTTAAGTACGTGTAGTGAAATAGAACTTATCAGCATCTAGTTGCGTTGTACAGATATTCATTTATGCATTAATATCAATTTAAACCCGATGCGCTATACAACGCGCTTCTTTCGACATTTGGTACGACGTATGGATCGATTGTCGCTAGTCGAAAAATTCGGTTTTCAACTGAAGCGATAATATGATCTCAACGAATTGAACGCATCGTAACCATAGGATCGTTTACCACACGTCCCGACAAGCTGTATCCCTGAACTGAATAAAATTAGAACGTATCCCCCACTACTTCGATAAGCCGCAACCTTTTCGTGATTTAAAAATCAAATACAAAGAAAAATAACCTTCTGGGACACATTACTTCAACCACAGAAATAGGTCCATAAGGCTTCATTTGGACAGCAGCAAAATTCATACGTGAACAGGTTTGATTTTTTTTTCTCTCTCTCTTATTAGCCTCACCTGCTGTTGCTGCTGGTAATCGGACAGAATCAGATGGTTGCTCCTGTCGCCGTTGTTGTTGTTGTTGTTGTTTTGCTTCTGCTGACGCTGACGAGAGGGCGTTCGTTGATTGGTGGGTTCTCTGCTGGGAACGGGCAAAAGCTAAATCAAGTCCAAATCAAGAGGATGAAAGAGAACAAAATGCAATATTCTATGGAAATGGCTCGAACAACCGGAGCGCGTGCAAACAGGTCTAGATGGAAAGGTGTGTAGCTGCAATGTGAAAGGCATTGTTGTCTGCCGAATCGACTGATGATGAAGGAGATACTACCCAAACTTGAAATGCAGTTTTATTTAGAGCTTCCTTGAGAGCAATCCAAGGTCACGTGAAATGGATTGTTCAACTACAGACTGCAAGCATCCTGTTTGTTATGCCCGTTGAACGGAGTGAAACTGTGTGTGATCAACTTAGAATGAATTTTGCTTGCCGGGGCAACAAACTGGCTGGACAAAAATCGCAGTAAACGGAAGCAACAACGACTGAGACTTTCCTAGTACGAAACGAAGGGAAAGGGTTGATAAACAGCTCATTTCCTTTTAACGATTGCGCCGTGGCTGGCACTAACTCAAAATCGATGGTGAAAAGATTGCGCGCAGATGTTGCTTCCATTTGTCTCTACACTGTTCTACAACAGAAGTAATGACAGTGGTAGAGGGCGGAAATACTTTGCAACTGCCTACTGCCATGGTGGGTACACTGTTGCTACTGCTGTTGATGGTGATAATATTTATGTGCAAAGTAGGTATGTTCAAAACAAAGAACTACCTCTCACAGGGTCTCGTTCAAAAGATAGAGCATGAGAGTGAGAGATCTCCCCCAGTTGTCAGCAGATGCTCCCAACCAATGAGTCACACGAACACACGCTCCCCACATACAGGACAGCCAAACCCATTTTTCGCACCCGCAATCCCCTTTCCAGCTGAGCGGCTTCAATGTAGTGGTGGTGGTTGTGGTGGTTGTTTGCAAAACACCAAACCTGTCTGACCCATTCCCCCCTTTTGGGTTGGGTTAGGAATGGTACGAGAAACCAAAGTACCAACACCGATAAACAGCGAAATTTATTACTGCTTTTTCAGCTACGGAGTGTGTGTTTTCTCTGTTGCTTTTGTTGTTGTCGACTTTCTTGGGGTTGACTTTGACGTCTGAGGAGGATGAAAATTGTTCACTCGATGACAAACAATCAGTGTTTATGACCAACAGCGCGCAGTGGTTGCAGGTTCCGTTTGAATATTTTAATTCAATGTACAAATGTGTGCCACTCCTATTGGCTGCGGCCGCTGATCATATGGGTTGGGTTTATGGGGTTTTGTTATGACTGTCGTTTTTTGCGCAAATCATTAAGGATGGGAGGTGGGGGGCTAGAGGTACTGTTGAAGCGTAACGGTCGAAACAATGTTGCATTATTTACATCCTCGGATGACCAGAAATATTCGAATATTGAAAAATAAAAATTGTACTCACACATTGCAGAAGGTCGAAACTTATTTAATCGTTTCTTTTCGTAGGAAACTTTTCTATAGAAACCTAGTACCTGTTGTGTTTGACGTGTACATAACTGCTTTAATTCAACCAAAAATTGAAGAGTTTATATGGATATACTACTGGTTGAAAAAACCTATCAAAGTTTATCAAACATCTATTTGCAATTAACTTTTATAAATCGCTAAAAATTTCTTTACGCTATAATATGAAATGGTATTAGTAATATCACTGCCTATGTCACTGTGATTATGTCAGCCCCTTGATTTTCAATTACACAACCGTATGAAATAGTTGCTTCTGCAATGAAATAGTTATATGTAGCCGATGTTTTTGATTATTCACCTACAATTTCAGTTCATTTGACATACTCAAACGTGATATTCTCGTGAGATGCTTCGTCAACTGCTAATCAGGCAAGGATGCATTGGTGTGCCAGATGCGAAGCTAAGGCCAACGAACTACACGCTACCATTCGTGACTACGAAGTTTTTTTGACTCTTTATTCCGCTGAGAAAATATTATGAGCAATCATCATAGGATGCGTAAAACATGTCGGATTTTCCATCAAATTTCTTATACAATTGGCAGTATTGGCGGAACAACACTACATCCTTCACGTTCTGTGATAGCTACACAGGTAACCAATAAACATAAGCATATGCAGTAAATCTACCCTGAATCTGCATTTCAGATGCATGTAGTGAAGCACCATACTGCAAAAAATGAGCGTTGTAGGTTAACGTTTACCCCGTGCTTGGAATATGGTCTTAGGGTGCTTAAGCCGTTCCCTACCCTAGTTCTATCAAATGCAAATGGTGGCTTATATAGACAATTTAATGTCGATGTTTTCATGTCAAAGTCATTGTTTAAGTTTGCATATAAGCCCCTTATTAATGCTGAGTGTCGAGTTGTTCCTACAAAGAATGTTGTAAATTAAATCAAATTTTTTTCTAAGATCTCTTTGGAAAAGTTGTAGTGGGACTTTTATGCCTAGAATTTCAACAGGAGACAATCTAACTTGATGTTTTTTTGATAAAATCTCAGAACAAAGTATATAATTTTTTGTTTGTATCTAATAGTATAGTTAAAAAAAAGTTCCCTACCCTATGTTACTACCAATGATATGGTGTTAAAAAATAATCAGAATCATGATAATAGCATAAACAATAATGCACATGGTATGTCTTTTGAAAACTTAAATTCTATCGCCAACGATCCATCAATGCATCAAGCAGTGCGACTGATATGCCTAGAATTTTCTGCTGCAAGGCAAGATTCTACGCATGTCAGTCCCACTGAATATTTTACTTCGTATTTTACATACAACAATAATCTTATTGTTTGTAATACCACAGATTCCATCGAAACTCAGCGACATCTTCAAATGCCAATCATAAATTTGTGGGTTTTGCCACGAATATTACCAGCACCAATAGTGATGCAAAATATTAAACGCTTTTTTCTCAACTACAACTTTTGCAACATGGGACAGTTATGCGTAGACCGGCAGTTTACCTCCCACCCTAAATGCCCAATGGGGTTTTAGTCCGGTGAAACTAGAGAAAAGTTAAGGTGAAACTGGATTTGATTTATAGGTGAGGTTAATTATCACTTAAAAAGACAATGAGTCAAAATATTAAACCATGTACGTGTACTTTAATCCGCTTGGTTGTGTTGAGACATGCCGGCAAAGTCTGTGCGGATAATTTGCAGACCCCCTGTACTACTTCGCCGCTGTAGTGGCAACTTGCTAAATCAAAACTTTACAGGTCCACTGTGAGCTTTAATGTACGGAAGAGTGTGTTTATTCAGGCACTAGTGCTTATACATTTTGGAGTCCATAGTTCTGTTTGTCACGCAAACCTAGGGTTTTGTGCGCAGCAGCGTTTTTGCGAATTTAAAATCAAAAACAAATTTGAACTTGATCACCTTTACCAGTGGTTTTATAGATTTTTTGTCCGGCAAGCTGCCCCTAATCCATCTTCACGAACATTTCGTCGTCCGTGAGGATGCATCCTCCGTACTTCATCAGAACCTCATTGTACAACATATGGGCACGTTTTTTCTGCCTCTAAATTCTGCTTCAGTGGCCCGTTTGGTTGGTTACTGGCTTGAAAAGATCGAAATGCTGACATTGAATTTCTAAGTTTATAGTCTGAAAGTTCTGAGTTTACCCTAATCTTTCTCAACACCTTCAAATGGAACTTCCGATCCTTAGTTCCACTACGATAGTTGCTAAGGTCTGTATCCGCAATAATCCGGACACCTTCAATTCATTGTAACTTTTGAAATATTGCACGTCGGAATGAAAAATTTCACTGTGGTATATCTGAGAGTCTATGATGAAAAAGACTATTATTGATGTTTACATTTCATGTTTAGTATTCAAGATGGCAACGAAAGAAAAACAAGTGCGCAGACGAATTTTGTACGGGCGTACGGCAAATCCTGACTTGGCAATACGAGACCTTGCAAAAACATTGGATTTGCCTAAATCCACTCTTCACGATGTGCTCAAATCATTTTCGGAACGGTGGAGAGGAAACCAAGAAGTGACAAAAACATTGGATCCTGTCATGGACCGAAAGGTGAAAAGGATATTAACGAAAAAACCCTAATCTCTCCATTCGAACAGTGGCTCTTGAAATAGGGATGTCGCCTGGTTTTGTCCAAAAATCAAAACAACGTTTGAGACTTAAGTCGTATAAAGTAAAAACATTTCCGAATCGCAACGACAAACAGAACTTGGCAGCAAAATCACGGGCTCGACGTTTGTACTGCGAATATTTGACGAAGTTTTCATGCGTTGTTATGGACGATTAAACTTATGTCCTGGAAGATTTCAAGCAGCTTCCAGGGCTGGTTTTTTATTCTGCTATGGCCAGAAATGCTACAGCTGAGAATTTCAGAACGAAAATGGTATCGAAATTTCCCAAAAAAAAACTTGTGTGGCAAGCGTTTTGCACGTGCGGCAAAAAGACTAAATCTTTCGTCACTACAGGCACAATCAACAAGGAGATCTATCAGAAAGAGTGTTTGCAGAAGCGATTGCTACTCTTCATCAAAAATCACAAAAAAAACCTTTGTTCTGGCCCGATTTGGCATCATTACACTATGCTAAAACTGTGATGGAGTGGTACCAAGCAAATCAAGTGAACATTGTACCAAAAACCTCAAACCCGCCAAATTGCCCAAAGCTACGACCAATCGTGAGATATTGGGCTCTGAAGAAGCGGAAGCTTTCTGGAAAGAAGCAAGGAATCAAAGACATCAAACACTTCCAGCAAATTTGGACAAATACGGCTTCTACGATTTCTGAAGAGTCTGTACAAACCCTAATGGACGGAGTTAAGCGCGAAGTTCGAAAATTTTATGCAAATACCGAATAACTATGTTTTGTCTTCACGAATTGTTAAAACACATCCCATGAATCTGAAATAAACAACTACGACGGAAATATAATGCGAAATTTGTGTTTTATTCATGTTTTGAAGTGTCCGGATTATTGCGGATACAGACCTTATAATCAATATTATTCCGTTAACGAAAATGTTTGAGAATGCTGCACACGGTCGATTTTACCAAAATCAACGACTTTTAAACCTAACAGCGTTGGATTTCCGAAGTGGGTGTTGATTCTCAGTTCGCATTTTTCATCAAGTGTATTCTTTGGTACAAAATTAATCGTGACGTACTTTTCAGTACTGAATGAGTAAACATTTCAAACCAAACTGCTGTCAATACATTCCAGATTCAACCACTAGGAGAGCTGCAGTAGCATAAACAGTGCGTCCAGATATTGAATGACTCAAGCCTTAAACAAGAATTCAGTGTCTCGTTTACTAAAACCAAGCCTGCTGCCAATTCAATCCTTTTCACCAACATCCCATGGATTTCTCATGAAAGTGAAGAGGATTTCTCAGCGAGTATCACGTCTACACATTTCTATACTCTCCTTATTTGAAAATACGGGCGTAGCCGGGGCAAAGGCAGTGCCTTAATTTAGGATCACCAGTTATTACACATTGAGGATGTATGTTAGTCCCGAGCACACTGGAGTTAAAATTGTAGGAGGCTTATAAGGACCTAATTTGGAATCATTTATTAAGCATAGACGAGTGAAAATGTCAAAATATGCACCACTCTAATGTAGAAGCACTAGCAAACAGTTTGTGCAATTCCAAAAGTAAAAATAAACAAACAGTGAATAGTCCCTTTTGAATCTAACGAGAAACGACTTTAGCAATGCCAATGTGGCCCTAAGTAGTTACTTGACTTCTATTGACTTTTATTAAGAGCCATACTATCAAAACTGCAAAAAAAACGTGTCAACGATGTGGACAAGCACGCTTCTCGGCAACGGGGGACAGACCTGCTGTGTCACTGAACTGCGCACAATTTGTTGATTTGAATGTATGAGAGTTAATACTGTTAATGAATTTTCATGCGATTTTATGCATTGGATAGAACTTTTTATTTCAATTATGAAACGGGTTCTCAGTTGATTATTCTATGAAGAAAATCGATCAGGATAGAGCCTTATCATTCTTACCGCTAGACATATATGATGTTGTTGCATAGGAGATCCCTTGTGCCTAAACCGACAGTAGAAAACACGGTAACAAATCATATCAGTTCCTTGCCAGTATGTAATCCGTTATCTATGATTTTTCCGGTAGTCAATCCATCTATCTGTAACAATACAAACAATACGCTCATAAAGTATGATGTCAACATATCATCTACCATTCGATTCCGTCATAAACGGTGTGTAATAGTATCGTAAAGTAAACTGAAACATTACTGCTACATTTTGTGGCAGTCATTCGTCGTGAATCTTGCCCCGAACCACGATTTGCTCAGAGGAGAAAAGCTGTCTGAATGAACACTGCAATTGTCAACTGATGCAGCCGCGCAGCATTCGAGATCAGAAGCAGTAAGGCAAAAAAGACGAGACTGTTTTTTGTTTGGTTTCCCTTAGTTTTTTTCTGCTGATTTGCATTTCATTGACTGTGCAGTTTCTTTGTTTGTTCGGTGCGCGCATCCGCCTCGATGTGTGCTAATAATAATGAAATCGTCAATGATAATAACAGGATCGCCATTTGCCGCTCTCTGCAGCAATGAGTTGGTCCGTTGGTCTTAAGTTGCTCCTTACAATGGCGCTGCTATATCATTCGATGAAGTGTCAATTTCAAGCTATCAGTCAAGGGATACATACAAATCTATCGAACTGCTTTGCCTTCGGCGACCGTGAAAAACTTGAAACCGGTATCAATCAACCTGTCCTCCCACGCTGCAATATGGGACAAATTCAAGGAGCTGCAAGTTTCCATTTACAGTGTTGGTCGGAGGTCAGACATCTGGAGCTTAGACAGTTTAATCTATTTCGGTGCTTCCGTTGATGTTAGTAGATAATCGATCATGATATCGTATTTATGAAACGAGTTAATTTTAAACTTTAAACTAATTTAAGACAAGGTTTATGATTTCCCTCATATAGTGCTGGTAAATCTTACGGCCGTCATATGACAATGAAAAAAACTGGCCACCTCTCTGTCAAGAGATGCAACGCACTATGATGAGCTTTCTTGTCATTCTTCAACCATCATGCAGTCATGGTCAGCGTCGAAAGTAACAATATTATCACTGAACGTGCTCGTCATTACGATGACCAAAACACACCCGTTCTATCATGAGGAAAAAATTTACGACATTTTAAAGAAATCCAAATCACCGTTTCCTCACCCGAAAAGAATGCACGAAAAGAATTTCATAAAGAAGAGCCAAAAAAAATTACGAATTTAATGCAGATGACGTTGTTTCTAGGATCTAGCAAAGAATTCAGCTACATTATTTAAAAGGAAAAAGAGAGACAAGCCTCCAAACTTTACCATTTTCTATGAAAATCGGGCTTTGGTCTTATTGTATTGTCCGTCACTGTAGGTATGATTTCACGCGGGGCATCTGTCCCCTGTCAATACACAAAGCGATGTATTCCATCGATATGCTTAGAACTTGAAGTAATAGCCCATCTTTATTCAAGCTTAACCGATAATAATTCTTACCAGTTTTATTAAGTAAGGTTTTTTGATTGACATCATTCCGAATTGCGGGAGGACAATTTCTATGAGTCACCTATCGTCACTATTTACTCCCTTTATTCTTAAATTTAGCAACTAAAATCACTATTCGCAGGGTGGCCACAGACTCGGGAAAATTGGGAAATGCGAAAATAATGCGGGAATCCAAAACCATCGGGATTTTTAAACTCCATCGGGAATTTGTGTCATATGGCAGGAATCATACCACAGTGGGACGAAACGTCAAAAACACGAACGTTTTACAATAACTCCTAAAAACGTGTTCCTAACATGATGTTTTTAGATGAAATATTTAAAAAAATATAGCGCATTTAAAGGTGATAAATCTTAGTTCGCAACTTCACCACAGGCGGCGCTGCAAATTTAAACTTTTTTTCAATGACGTGATAGAGAGTTAGTGCCATGGGCAAAGTTGTAGATAATTTTAATACAAACAAACTTTGCTGAAGACACCAACCTTCTATCTGGTCACTGTGCCGAGATACGTGTTTTTTTTAAATGGCGAGCCTTGAAAAATAGTTTTTTTGTGATTATTTAAAAAATGTGCAGTTTTTTAAATAATCAAATACTAGAATTAGGTCACTTTCTACACGATAATAGGATTCTCAAGTGAGTATATAAGCATTTAAGATAGTTTCAATGGTATATTCGCTGGGGATATTCATTGATACATATGAAACCAACAATGGCAGCTAGACAGCTGACAGACATCATAGATGTTTGTCAGATGCCTATATATTGATACATATGAAACCAACAAAGGCAGCTAGACAGCTGACAGACATCATAGATGTTTGTCAGATGCCTATCTGCCTATGACAAATATTTGGCTATTGGACAAACAGTGTAATACAAGCTTTAGCGAATAAAAGCTCAATTTGAAAAATTAAGAACACAATCGGCTAGCAAAAGGTTTATTTACTCGATTGTGGTCTGAATTTAAGACAGCGAGCTTTTATTCGTGAAAAATCGTCATTTTAAATGTATGTTTACAAAAGTATATTCGCCAATTTCGCAAATTTCTTCGGAAATATAAAATGCCTACCAATTGATGCATGACGCTATATTTGATCACTAGAATTACCTATCTATGGAGAGCTGTAGATAACAATGATGTAAAATCATTTTTCCATTGAAATTCTACAAAATTCGTTGGGTAGAAAATGAACAAGTTGCTAGAAGAGCGCTACAAATGTGGCCTCATTTGAGAAGATTTGTGGACGAAGTCAGGAACCAGGAGGAAAGTTGTCCGAATTTCAAATGGAGCTTTTCGTCGGTATTTCAATCAAAAGTGTTCGCTGTTGTGGTTGCTGCGGTAAACGATAAGATGCTGGAACCAAAGTTCAATTTTGTCATCATGTCAATCATCATCAATGGTCGAGTCGTTTCCAGGCCTATGACATCGTTTCTTTTTTAAGGATTGTTTGAAAATTAAAAATGGTTAAGCCTGAACGTCAAAGCAAAATAATTAATTGAAAGAGTGTTGACGGAGAGCAATCTTCTGCCAGCCCTTAATATGGAAATCGGGTTTGCCTTAAAATCGGCAATCAAGAAAGCGAGAGAACGCGTGTAGGCATGTTTTTCAGTTCTTTCTTCGTTTTATTTATCAATTCCTCCACAGTTTTCGCGACAAAATTGTTGGAGTAGATCTCACGCTTCAAGTTGGCCCAGAAATTCTCGATGGGACGCAGATGGGGGACGTTGGGTGGGTTTGCCGGCTTGGGTACCTCGATATTCAGCCGCTCCATCTCCTCCAACGATCGCTTCGAGTAGCGGTCCGACGCCAAATCTGGCCAGAAAACCGCGTCTTCGCCCTTATGGTATTTCTTGATGAAGGACACAACTTCCGGCAGGCATTTCGTACGATAAATTTCCCCGTTCACGGCCAGTTCGGAGCGAAAGAAGAGCGGCATTGACATCCCCTTCTCGCTGATTGACAGCCACAACAGCACCTTCTTGGGGAACTTGATGTATGAAATGAACTTCCCCTCGGAGCTCACCCTGTTCGTGCCCTGCCAGTCGATGCTTTGATTGTTGTCTAATAGTGCCAATATGTTGTAGATGCCGGAACGGCCGTATCAGGCGTCCACAAAATGCGCACGATGTCCGTTTTCAACGCGGCGGGGTGCCGTTCTTTGAACGTGCAAACTTCTGAACGGAGTTGCTTCACTGCTTTTGCCATCACGGTTAGAGTTCGACTGATACAGCTGTCAAATTTTGTCTGCTGACTCATGGGCTACTATGATTGATGCTGCATGGGTAGTTTCGTCAGTGCGGCTGAAGGTAAACCCATGAGAAATCGATAATTTTTGTCCATTTTTTTAAATGCAAAAAAATTGGTTGAAAAGGTACTCATCCTGTCACACGAAAATGCAACGATGGTGCGAAGATTTTCAATCACTGAAAAGTGTCTGATGGTGAACCAAATTGAAAAGAGTTTGGTAACTCAGAGAATTGTATCATTTGTAGTCGAAAACCTCGGATGCTTTACTATTAATCTTCAATGTTCATGTTTCTAGCAACTTGAAAGTTCAGTGACTTATATAGAGCGTTTTTTGTTCTCGTCTGCATAATGAGAGACGAAAGCAGGTTAGGTAATACGCAAGAAGCGCAGATTTGCAGCTGCTATCCGTCATTTTGCCCAAATTAAACAAGTCAGAATTTCATATTAAACTATTTCCTCGAAAACTTCAAAAATATATTAATAGATATAAATTATATTAACTCATTTTCCCAGTCGGGAAAATTAGGCAAAAATGCGAGAAAAATGTCGACAATTTTAAAATTAAGATTGTGTGGCCACCTTGTATATGGGATATCATGGATCACAACCAACGTTTGGTTTAAAATTGCTCATATAGAAAAATAACATGTTTAGTTGAATCATACGACTTAATAATGTCACAACTAATTAATAATAATACATAAACATCAGATTTCTCCCTAAGCTCAGTGGGTGAAGGCGCAGATCGATTATCGCCCTGGACTAGATTTTTTTCGCAAAGGAAAATTTCTAGACTTCTTGGGCATTCATACAAATGTGAATAATATTCCTGGCAAAGGAAATTCTCAATTATTAATAAGTGGAAGTGCATTTAGAAGACTAAGTCGAGAACAAGCAATAAATTTGAAATGCTAAGAAGAAGAAAAAAGGATATCAAAATCAGTATTTCCGTCATGTGATTGATACATCAATTTGTCTTAGTTCCATGCATCTAATAAATAACCAGTATGGGTCAAAGCATTCTATTTTGCTGCAACAAAAGCTTAAGGTTAACGCCCTTTCCACCTTCAGTCGGATATTAGTCATGTGTATGAACTTCGTCATTGTTGCTCCAAAATTAAAGTACCTGGAAGAGCATCAAATGGAGTTAAAAATGTCGATCACCTTCCGTGCACGAGAGAGGCAATCAAGGAGGCCTCTTCGAAATCAAAAACAAACTAATAATCCAAGGCTATTTTTGGATATATGCACAGGAAAAAAAAGCACCAACACATTCTGATCCTAACCCTCACTACCACCACCATCCGACAACCTGAAGGGTATTGGTTCCTGCTGCATATTCAATCGACGACCGTGCAATGTTCTAATCGCGCATTCAGAAGCGTTCAAATTGCAATGCTTGTGAAATAGTGCCACAGTATATGCACTCTAACCACCCATCGTGACTTCCTCGCCACTACAGATGCGCCGATTGCTGTACAACAATGTACATACCTACACCACTACTTACCATGCAATCGAATGCATTCGATGGTTGGATGCTCGTTGTAGGTTGATAGGAGCTGTTGAAGTGTTTACACTTGTGGTGCCTAGGTGTCTATTCATATGACTTGAGCGTTGCCAGCTGGAGGCAACGTGACGATCGAGAAATGTGTACTCACCTAGGTGGAAGCGCACACAACCGGAGTGATTGGATCAATATGGGCAATCTTCTATCGAGTCGAAACATTTTCTGTGAATCAGGACACACACCTCATTGTCTGTTAGTATACATGGCTGAAAAGAGACCCCCTCCACCAGAACTGGGATGACGTTGTGCGATGCCACGGGTATTGCACAGAACAGCTGTTTAAGGCTGCCTGCATATATTTGTACGTAGATCGAACAACTTTGATCGCCTTGATGCGGTCGTCAGTCGGTCGGTAGCATGAAATAATTGTGCTCGTTAATAAACAAATAAATGAGTCGCCATTCTAATGCACTTCAGCGGAGGGAGACTTTACTGACATTGAACGAGAGGTACACAAAGAGGAGGATATCGCAAACCGCTGGGCGTCAAAACCGCCCCCAAGAAGGGTAATTTTTTATTCGGGTTCAACCCAGATCGGATATGTATCAAGATTGTCGCGACGCCAATTCCAGCCAGAGACGAATTCGCCATGATATAGGCGCACACGATAACACAGATTTTCTCGGTAGTTGTAGCATAGCAATTGATTCCGATTCTAGGAAGGAGTTAAGTACATATGCCAGTCAATTATGGCGTTCATTATGCAACACGTGTCGCGAGTGCAATGTTATGATGATTGCAGTCAAAGCGACTGCATGGGAATTGCCTTCGGAAGAAGGGGGGAGGAAATCAATGCTGATAGCATTTTGGCAAGAAAATATTTATGAAGGTTTTTTTTGTAGTTTTTTTTTTATGCCAACCAGATTTAGCCGAATACATTGTTTGCAACACAAAGAAGCTCAAGGCGCGAAAAGTTAAAAATGATGTATCCCTGTTAGATATATTCGACTATACCGGGCACCGAACCCATCGTCTCCGGACGATAAGCAATTAAGAGGAATTGTTTGGAGCAATGTGGACCTCTTCAAACCTGAAGCTCTCTGCAGTTCATTCTATCGCACAAAAATTATTATCGACCTACACATTTTAGGCTTAAAAGTTTCTGCTGTGTTGACAGATCTTGGAGATGATGTGTGATCAAAGTAGTCTTTTGAACATAAAAAAGCATCAGGGAGATAAAAAAAACTGCATTTCAGATCCCTGTTGGAGGATACTTCACACAGCGTAATTTGGGAGTGACTCTCTTAAAAAAAATCTATGATTTCTGAGCGCTTGGCAATGAACAACCTCTCCGTTGTATCTCTGGGAACATAAGCTTTTCAATATGAAAATCGATCATTTGGTGGCGGCGGAATACAGGAAATCCGTCGACAATCTTTTTAAACAGTTTGTCATTTGACAAACTATTTTCATACTATAATTGTTATGGTTGTGTTCTCCGTACGTGGAGTAACGATTATGATGTAGAAGGAGATGTTCACTAATCACCATGAGGCCCCAAGAGTGGGAAAGTAATGCGTGCTTGGTTCGAGTACTACTATATCCAAGCCCTTCGCTCAATTTTCAATACTTCTATTCAATTTTCACAACCTGCCGTACACTGACGGAACTATCAACACATTCTCTTCATATCTTTCATTTTTAGCAAACATTACTGTCCACTCTTGGGCCCTCAGGGTGATGAGCGAACACCTCCGTCTGCATCAAAACCATTTTCGCTTGATAAGCCTCCTACACCAATATTTATAAAAAAAAAAACAGGCAAAAGATAAAGTCGTACAAGTATGTTTCAAACCATATTTATTGATCATTTGCCTAGTAAATAAAGAAAAAATATTTTATCAAGATGAAAAGTAATTTGACAACGTAAAAATATATGTAATTCTACAGATTTCAATCGAAAGGGTTCCTTGGCAAGTAAGAGCGGTAAGGGCGGTAGGCTTCAGTACTTTGAGTGCAATCCTTTGATTGGATAACAGCCTCACACCTGCGCGACATCAATGCCACAAGATTAGTCATTCGATGCGGTGGTATTTGATTCCATTCGGAATAACCTGTGCATCGTTGGTTTGGTGGCCAAAAACCAAAGAAAAAGCAACTGAAAATAAGCTGGGAAGGCTACAAAGACTGGCTGCTCTCTCAATAACGGGTGCAATGACGAGTAGCACATCGAGTATGGCACTAGGTGCTCTGCTTTATATGCTTCCGTTCCATCAACTTGTTCAATTAGAAGCTGAAAGAAGCGCATTAAGGGTTCAACGGGCAAAGTGCTTTCTAGAAGGTGGTCTTAAAGGACATCTGAGTATTTAAAAAATGATTGATATTGATTCTCAAAAAATTGAATACTGGATGGAGAAAAAATATCATTTATGTCGCTTATACAAAGTGACAGATCCTGGTCGTGATTTGTGGGAACATGGAGGGCCAAATATTCGTCTTCTATACAGACAATCTTGAGGGAGCAGGGGTAACTGGTCCAGGGGTAGATTTCTCTATATGTATGGGTAAGTGGCCAGCCGTGTTTCATGCAGAAATTCAAGCAATTCTTGAATGTTCTACATTCAGAGTGTATAATATGCATGCGTAGAAACTATAGACATTCAAATATCTGTGTTATGCCTGATAGTTTAGCAGCACTGAATGCTTTAAAATCAGCAGACTCGGATCATCCCACCAATTCAATTGGTTCTGGTCCCATTCTGTGGAGTGTCCTCTAGGAATTGAGATCAAAAAATGGGGAAAAAATAAAAGTGGAGACCAACTGGAATAACACTCACATTGCTAGAAAAGCGAAACGGTTCATATATCCGAACATTTCATAACTCGCGAAATTCTCGCAAATTATCAAAGAATGATCTCAGTACTTACACTGGTTTAATAACAGGGGTCCATGCGAATATCACCTGAAGCTAATAGGAAAACTTCAAGAGGATATGTGTCGATTGTGTGGCATAGAAAAGGAAGACTCTCAACACCTGCTATGTTATTGTACAGCAATTTTTAATAAAGACATATATTTCTGGATTACGGGCTTGCAGAACCCTTTGATATTTGGAATGCAGAGCTCAGACAAGTTGTGCGTTTTATTCGAAATGAAATCCTGGCTGGGAAAATGCTTTGAGTCAGTCGATGTCGGTCGCTTCACATAATAGTGATGTGGCATACTGATATAGCAATATCAAACGGGGAATATATCACAATAGATCTAAGAAATGGTCGCAGTGATAAATATACCCAAAGCGATATCAAATGGGTGTCGATAACCAATGGGAAAAAAACCTTGATTTTGGCTTTCTTAAAGTATTCCTGCAGCCACTTCAAATGATGCTTCGGGTCGAAATATCTAATTTTGCGGCATTTCCTTACTAACGAACGGCAGTATGTGGTTTTTCAAAATATATCTGTATACAAGTTGGTCCATGATGTCGTTGATACGTATCAATGTTGGATAAACAACCCCATACCTTTACATTACCTCCGCCATGCTTTATAGTCGGAACCTGGTACCGATTATCGTTTCTTCGGCTGAAGTTGGTAGGATTGGGCTTGTGATAAATGCGTTGAAAATAAAATACATGAAGGGAAGAGGCTCACGAGAAGACAATGTTAGCCTCCTACAACGAGTTCAGATCGACGGTGATGAAATCGAGGTAGTAGACGAATTTGTGTATCTGGGCTCATTGGTGACCGCCTATAACAACACCAGTAGAGAGATACAAAGGCGCATTATGGCTGGCAATCGTGCCTACTGTGGACTCCAAAGGACGCTAAGATTGAACAAACTTCGTCGAACCATAAAGTTGACCATCTACAAGACATTAATTAAACGGGTAATTCTCTACGGCCACGAAACATGGACATTGCTAGTGGAGGACCAACGCGCCCTTGGTGTCTTTGAACGGAAGGTGCTGCGTACGATCTACGGTGGAGTGCGGATGGAAGACGGAACGTGGAGGAGGCGAATGAACCAAAAATTGTATCAGTTGCTGAGAGTACCTCCCATCGTATACATCGCTAAAATCGGTCGACTACATGTCGTAAGAATGTCGGACGACAGCCCAATTTCTCAATGTTTAGATTGGCCTTAATGAAAAAAAAACCCGCGATGTAATCGTTTATCGTTGGTCTAACGGGTGCATGCGTGAGCGCATCATAAGCGTTGCCAGTTTATTGTCTATAAAATCCTTAATAAATATAAAATGCTGTAGTCATCAGATGGCTTGGATGTAAAGAGAACTTTACCAAACAAGGATGTTTAGGTAAATAGAATTTGATTTAAAATTTGGCTGACTTTTTAATTAATCTCGAGTAATTCATGTTAATGGCCTAAAAGCCATTTGTAAACAATGACTTTAAATGTCGATTTGTCTTGAATCTTAAATCAATCTCGTAAAATGAAAGCAGCGTGTGGTAGAAGAATGTTAGTTCTGCCATATGGAGTAGCTGGATATAGTAGGATTCTCGTAATTCGTGAGAGATCAACGATTAAAGTCATTGTTTACAAATTTCATTAGCAAATGTTTAATTTTAAAAACGTCATATGTGTGCACTACGATGAGAAAACACTCACGAAAGAGTGGTCCCTGTTTGAATTTCCAAGAATTGATAAAATCTCTTCCCAAGGGAAAACCAAACTTTGCGGCTTCATCTTCTAGCTCTTCGGTATGTTATTACCTACGACATACCTACGAGGAAAAAAACACTTTTTGGTTGAACGTCAAATCAGGTTGATAATTTCTGATCATAATGATCTATAACTTCGCGAGTTGCAATAGAACCAGTGGGTAAGTTACTCTGCCACGATGTGTTTGTGTTTCAGTGTGTCAGAAGGTGTTTCTATGTTTCAACAGTCGATATTATAATCGAAAACGTATGCTCATTGGCAACCATGAACTTTTTTGACGTTTAATACACGCACACTTATGCATCATCTAAATCATATCAGTGCAAGTGAGAAGAAAACAAAACAGTGAGAAAACCAACATTCGAATCGTGTATGTGTTGCCAGGAATTAATGTATCTTTCATGTGGTGGGTGTGAGTATGTTTGATGTGTGGCGGATTGTGTTTTTGAGGGTGACAAGGGTGAGGGCCGAGTGACTTACCCCCTGAATAGAATGTACAATTGATTGACCTATCACGCTAACGAAAACATTGATAGTATCCATGCAGAAGGGGGGAAAAGTTTTCTGTTTATCTGAAACTCTTCCGATTACTGCCAGCGAATACCGCTCACCAATCATCAGATACAAAAAATACCATTAAAAGCACTTTTTTTCCTCTGTTCGGGACATAAACCACTGCGACCAGTAGCTTGATCTATTGTAAAGTTCTGGCCAGTTAGAATCCGGAATCACTTATTGTGTTGCAGCGTCATGGAAAGTGGCCGCTGTAAGAATTATTTTATAGCGGTGTGCTAACCTAGGCGCCCACGTTCTGTGGTATAAATTTCACGGTGTTGCGTGCAGTGAGTCAAAAGTTATTCCAGATGGAAGCCGAGAGGAGAGAAAAAAATCAATAAAAACCGCAAAAACCTTGAAAATCGCCAAATTAACCGTGCTCAAACGTTTCAGGGAGCGAAAGATCGAGTACCTCAAGGTAAGCGTCGTAGTAGAACATATGACCGCAAGCTGAACCAGAAGGTGTTGAGAACCGTCAGAGCAAACCCTGCACAGAAAAAAATAATTAATTTTAACAAGCGCGTAAAATTTTCCCTCGTGTAATTCCAAGTCAAAGGAGCGTAAACAACGATATTGTTTGCAATCTTTCATACAACAGGCTAGATTCAGGCGTTATCTGGCTTAAATTTACATGAAATATACCGTTATTTTCTGCCAAATCTAGCATTCCCTTTATGTGCATTAGATAACGCAGAAAATTCAGTGTTTCTTTTTATCTGTGTGGAATATCCGATAATGAAATCTTACAAAAATACGCTGCTGCTCGCAGTACCGTTCGAAAAATTTGTTTGCGAGCAGGATATAGTTCTTTTCGAGCCAGCAAGCAACCAAACAGAACGTTGAAGCAAAGTTTCGTCACCAAAACTCGAGCTCGGAAATTATATCAGCAGGTTTTGACGAAGTTCCAAGGATGCCTGCTCATCGACGATGAAAACTACGTCAAAATGGATTTCGGACAGCTTCCTGGCCAAAAATTCTACATGGTGACGGCACGAGGAGATGTTCCTGCGAAGTTTAAGTTTGCTTTTATAGACAAATTTGCCCAAAAACTGATGATTTGGCAAGGGATATGCAGCTGCGCGTAGATAACGTAGATTTCATCGATTAAAACATAAATCCACCAAACTGCCGCAGTTCCGGCACATAGAGAGATTTTGGGCAATAATGAAGCAGAAGCTTAAGAAAAGTGGAAAAACGACTCGGGACGCGACTCAGGTGACCAAAATGTGGAACAAATGTGCCAAGGAAGTTGACTCCGGAAGTGTGTATCGTTTGATGGGAGGAAAAAAGAAGAAAGTGTGAATTTTCATTGGAAACGAAGAGAAATGATTTGTATTGATATTTTCTCCTTAAAGTACAGTGAATTACCTTTGTTTTGATGAATTAAACTTATTTGTACGTCAATCTGTTACCGAGATACAGATGATTTTATGATTCCGGATTCAAAATGGACATAGCTTTAGTATGTCCCGTATCCTTTGTTTAGTGCATGTCGAGTTACTTCATCATTATTGAGAAATGATGAAGTATTCGGTGTTGTTACAGTTGTCATTGTTGTTGGCAACCGTTTGTGAGTGACAGCACTCTTCAAAGGCGCCTCCCTTTATCAGTCAAAACCGGATTCATTGCAAACAAAACAAACAATGACTCCGATACTGACCATGCATCAGAACCCTAGTCCTAGCGAATTCTAACTATAGAACATCAAATAGAAAATGAGAATTCATATAAATGAAGTCTAACCATGTTTTCCTTATTCCAAGCTTATCCTCGGTGGATGAATCCGTGTATTATCGCTTTTCACAAGCCATAAAATGTAATAAGGACTAAAAAACAAATATGTTCCCTAGTTTGAATTAATTCGGACTAGGGTTCGGTGGTAGTTCTGATACCCCGTAACGCACCACGAAAAGGTGATCTACCAGCATTACGGGTCATTTAAAAGCACTTACTTTTCAATTTCAATTTCTGATTCCCACTGTTTGTATACACAAAGAAAAATTAACACTATATCTTAATGTCTTGGATGACCTTAATCACCCGTTTATTATTGCAATTTTTTCTGCACATACATATATGAGTACGAGTGTGTCTCTTTGTCATTGTATGTCGTCTACCCAGTAAATTGTTGCCTATTTATTAGGGTGGTTCAAATTATGAAATCAACTCCAACCTACTCAATCGATTTCTGCCAAAATTACAGACTACAGTCGACAAATTTCAGCTCAATTGGATCACGGGAAAATGAAAGACAAGCCCCCAAACTTGTCCACTTTGTTTGATCTGGCTTTTGTATTATTGTATTTTACGTCACTGTCTAGCGAAGAGCTGAAGGATGAGATTAAGCGGTAGGGTTTTGCATTATCAATTCCTATAGAAACATCAAAGAGCTGAATTGATGTGTTGAACCACCCTTTTATTTATAACTCACACCTCTCATCGAATGGTGTCATGTGACTCATAGAGTCAAACTTTCAACTTTTTTCAACAAAGTCATCAACACAAACAATCATTGCAATCCGAACAGTTACGTGGTAGTCTCAATGAACGCACAAACATCACAGACAGGCTTCAACAGTAAACCTGTTGTCTCTCCGCAATAGTGTGCAAAAACCCCTATCCTATCAAAACAACAGCCACTTGAACTTGATTTTATTTATGATATCGGTGACTAGCAATGTGACAAACAACTTGTTTTTGCACATCCTTCAACTTATTGCGTCAGTTCCTATTTCTTGACCTCCAGCATAGTATGAAGTAAAAAAAACGCAATAACATTCCAACACATAACCATTTTGCGATTAGTGATGCGCACGTTGTTTATGTTTTCAACTGAGCTCGATTTCGAAACATTTTTTTGTTTTGCTTTTTTTCTGCGGTTCACGTTCAATGGATTCGGCCGAGGAGTTTCTCCGCTACTGTGTGACGTCATCAAGTTGGCCGACCAACAGGCGAGACAGATATAGATCAAAGTATGCTGCGCAGTGACAAATGGCCACCACAACCGCAGCATTAACCCTCTTGTTAGTATGTGGCGAAGGATTGGACCGATGATGGTGCGTATTGGAAGATGTAAACAAGCGCCAGTAGCTAAGTTCAAAACAACACGCGCACGCGTTTGAAGCTCCCCTTGCGTCCTTCCTGCTTCGTCTCTCATGAATCATACAAGAGGGTCAGTGCGTGGAAACAGTACAGGGTGATTCGCTTAGAGCACACTTTTTTTTAATTTGCCACGTCCTTCCTTCCAAAGTGGATTCCTATGCCCGTTTTGAAATAGTTCACCGGAACCATCGTAGTTGGAATCACCTGAGTTGGTGTGATAATTATAGACTGCCGATAAATACGCAAAAATAGTTGAAACGACGGCAATGATGGCAACAAAATTCCGCCTGCCACAGTAACACACTTTTCGCGCGTTTATTAATACACTCTTTAATGGGGATTGGTTTGTTAGTGTAGAATGAAGGATGGTTGCTCTACCGCCTGCCTTGGAATGCCCATATGTTTACTGCGTGAATCGGGGGTTATAAATTTAAACAGAGTTCAGTGGCACCCTTCTGGGGATAGTTGGTGTTGCTTCGAGCGGAACATTTATGGTGAATATGGGAAGGTATCCCGATCTGTCATGTGTTGTTTACATCTTCAACTGTTTGAATAAAAATTTTAAAACTCACATTTCCATTGATAACTATTCTCTGTCTACGACTATTCAGCTGAATTCAACACCTGCCCTCTGATTGTGTTCTGAAGATACACTTCTGCAGATGGCAAACATGTTGCATCTAAGTTGCAACGCAAGAGCGCAACACATTAGATTCATAGGGCAATTTCCATCAGAACACCATTGGCGTAGCTACTGGGCTGCCTAGGGGCCAGGCCCCTCAAGGATTTTTCCTAATATATTTCAAATTTGAAATGAAACACTATTCATAATCTCTACGGAATCGTACGAATTTTTTTACCAGTGTAAGTTGTTTTTGTGCTTTGCTGCCTTCAGAAATAGTTTTAACGAGTAACTATTTCTGAAAGAGTAAAGTGCGTATACCCTCTTCTCCACACTTTACGCTTACTCCACTGTACCGTTGAGGATGTAAAGTTGGTATATCGATAAAAACCATAGTTAACGACAGTTAGATCCACGAGAATTCCGATGTATCAACATTACATCCACATTGCAGGGTGGCCACAGACTCGGGAAAATCGGGAAATGCGGGAAAAATGCGGGAATCCAAAATCATCGGGAAATATGCGGGAAAAAGGCGGGAATTTCAAAAGTCATCGGGAATTTTTGCCATATGGAAGGAACCATACTCACACCTTTTTCAAATGATTTTACATTAGTTTTACATAGGTGCACTGCAGTTGGCGTATGTCCTCAGCTAGTTCTCTCGACGAAAACTTGGGGGTTGGTGACCCTGAGGATTTTTTGCAAATCTGTCCTTCAGACTTACGGCCCGCAGTATTTACGCACCCAATATCGGAAAAGGTTAAGAAACTGATGGATAACAAATTTCTCCCAAAAGTTCGAAAAAAATCTTGTAAATTCAGTGCACTTAGAAACTCAGGGAACTTATCAGAAGCTCGGTATACTTTTTAGATTTGACTTAGACTTTCCCGAGGTTTAGCTATTCTCCCTGATGTCAAAGGAACATACCATAAAATCAGGGAACTTTCCAGAAAATCGGGGAGCTTTCCAGAAATTAAGGGTTCTTCCAAAAAAGTTAAGATAACTTTCCTGAAATTCAGATTGTTTCCTAGAAATTCAGGGAATTGATGATGATGATGAGATACTACCATCTATTGTAGCAAGGTAACTTTCCATAGCAGTGGAATAATCTGAAAAACGATTTGATCAGGATTCTACTGTTGTTTGTGATCTTCAAGCTCCTGTATGAAGGGCCAAAAACGTTTGGGCGGGCCCGTAAGCAGAGACACTTACGCGAAACCCGCGAATAAAGGGAAGAGAATCTCCTTCCAAAAGCAAGTTCACACATACAGCATTAGAGTCGAGCCCTCGATTGACAGAATAAACCCAATAGATGGGGTCGAAGAGCCCGCCCTCGTTCCACGAAATGTTAACAATAGGGAGGAGGCAGTCCCATGCTCCCTATCCAAATCGTTTCACTTGGGTGCCCTGATGGTCCCTCCCTTTTCCCGTTATATATTATGTCGATATGATGATATTCAGTATATTTTGTAATGGTGTAATGTTGATTGCTTACCTTGTGTTAGAAAATTTGTCTGAAAGTAAAATTGGTTAGGGTTTATACCGTTCTTTATTGCTCTATGTTGTCTCGATGTTACTGCATTTGAAGAGTTGACTTTAGGATGACGATATGATATTGCTCGTGTTCATAGAATAGGAAGAGAATAGAAAGGAAAAGGGATTAGTGATTGGTAACACGCTATGCGCATGTGAGATTTTCATGGTGATATTCTCACAACGGCCGTTCAGAATGGTTCGACGGATACATATGAGAGATCATTCCCGTTGAGTTTTCGCTCGTTTACTCAATTCCATCATAATTGGTTATAGAATACAAGAAACGTTTTACAACGTGCTTCATTTGGGAATAACAGGGCAATGATCCTCCATCGCATCTTCAAGTGATCATTACAAGCTGTCCATTTGGTTCAGGCACTTTTGAACGTTGATGGGGCAGCCGATTCACACATGAAATCTGCCGCGACCGACTCGACAGAACGCGCCCATACCCCTTTCTGAACCGAAGGGCAGGGTTCCTAGAAATTCAGGGAATTGTCCACAAATTCAAGGAGTTTACCACAAGTTCAGGAAAGTTTCCAAAAATAAAGGGTTCTTCACAGAAGTTCAGGTAACTATCCAGAAATTCAGGGGGCTTCCAGAAGTTTAGAAAACTTGTCAGATTATTTTGGGTGTTTTTTAGAAGTTCATAGAACTACTCAAGATGTTCAGGGAACTTCCCAAAAATTCAAGGAACTTTCCAGAAAATTAGAGAACTTCCAATAAAGAACAGTCAAGAAATTCATGAAGCTTTTCTATAGTTTGCGGATCTTTCTAGAGGTTTATTCAACTTTTTAGAATTTCATGAAACTTGCTAGACATATACAGAACTCCTTAGAAGTTCAGCGAACATGTAGGAGTTCAAGAAACTTCCTTGAAGTTCAGGGTTTCTCATGAATTCAAAAAACTTCTCAGAACTTCAGGAAATGCTCACAAAAATCATGGAACTCCCCCAAAAATCAGGAAACTTTCCAAAAGGTCAGCAAACATCTCAGACGTTCAGAGAACGTCCCAGAAATTCAGAAAATTTCCCAGAAATTCAGGTAACTTTCCAGAAGCTCGAAAAAACTCCCGGATGCTCAGGGGATTTAGCAATTCAGGAATTGCGTCCCAGATAAACAGGAAACTTGATTTTTTCAGCATTCGAAAAGCTTAGGAAACATTCAAAGGATTCCATAAGTTTGGGGAGCTTCCTAGAACTTCAGGGATCTTTCAAGGTGATCGAGAAACTTTCCGATCGTCCGAAAGCATCCCAAAAGTGCAGGGTATTTAAGTTTTAAGAAGAACTTAAACTTCTTACTTCTCGATAATTTTTCGAACCCAACCAAAACGAGAATAAAGAGAGCAACTACTTTTTAATCAATATCATAGAATTTCCACCCTTTCACAATCTTGGAGATCATAAAAAGTTCTTGTACGGTTTATCAACATCTCGGTAATGCTAACTATTCCACAGAAATTCCAAGGCTTCCAAGATTTCTTTTTCAATTTGTCGTAAGTTATTTAAATATTCTGCTTTTTATCACAGAATATGTACCTGTTGTAAGTTAAAACAACTTCTGGGAAGCGAAATCTGGTTTTCTAAGTTCCCGTCATTTCCAGAAAGTTGTTCCTATCCCATGGATGATCATCAATTTTTTTGGAAGCTCATCCAAGTTTCCAGAAACGTTAATAATTTTTCGGCGATTCAATGAACTTCTCTAAAGTTCCACCATTTCTCTTCTCGAAAGACAGCGAGCAAACTTCATGATTATCTGGAAACTTCAAATTATTTTATTCAACTGCCGAGAAGTTTAATCAACTACTGGCATGTTCATTATAGATATTTCCACCCAATCGTCATAGATATTCCGAAGTTCATTAAATTAAATTTTCAAAGAATGCGTTCAGTAAGAAACTTAGAAGCATATATAAGATCTGAAATGATGTAAATAGATCCGGCATAAAACAAAATTTACAAACACCAGCGATGCAGCGATGATTTTGCGTTTGGTCTAAACAAATAAATCCAAACCACGAGTTGAACCACCGTTGAAGATGCCCTCAGAAGATCTGGCTACACGGCTGTAACAAGTGAGGCCAGAAATGAACTTATTTGAAGTTTAGCGAATCGCGTCTGTAAGGGTGTTAACACATGGTGAATGAAGAATTTGGGCAGCTGTGCTTAATGCCGTCTGACGTTGTTTGCCGGATTCCAGAGAAAAGAAAAAGGTTTGGACAAATTTTGGCTAGAACCAAGAAGGAGCTACCAAATTTGACAACATTTGTTGAAAAGTGGCTCATCCTGTCGCACAAAAAGGCGTATTTTAAATAAATGGAAAGTGTCTGATGGTAATTAAAACTGGAGAAAGTTTGGGAGCTAAGAGATTTAGCTACGAGTAATTTATATCAACTCATCTTAACAGTCGGGAAAATAAGGCAAAAATGCGGGAAAAATGCGGGAATTTTTATATTAAGATTGTGTGGCCACCCATTGTTCGAGAGTTTTCGTTCGTTAAAAGTTAATTTTTATTTGTATTTTTTTTCGTGGTGTTTGATAACGAACGACATGATAAGCTGATAGAAGCTAGCCCATAAATTGTTAAATGTAGCTTATAACTCAATAATGTATTGCTTTAGGATGATAAATATACTCAATCGCCGCATATCATTACTAGACATTATCTAGACCGAAGCCAGGATTTAAATTAGGGGGGTATGGCAACCAGAAGCTGCCATCTTGGATTTCAAAATTGTGTTGGTCATCGATTCCCGGTCCTTAGACATTATCCAAATTTCAAACTATTGCATATCGGTATTTAGTTTAACACTATTCCGTAGAAAAGCATTTCTAGGAATTCATTTCCCTGAGGCCATTTTTCAAAGGCAATGTCCCAGAGGCCACTTCTCGGAATGAATAATTTTCCAAAACGGATCTCTGTCCTGGTTTTTTCTCGGAAAATTCTTTACTGAAATCATTTTCCAGGGGGCTTTTCCCAGAGGTCATGTACCGGGAACAATTTCCCAGAAGCCATTTTCCGGAATGAATAATTTTTCAGAACGGATATCTGTCACTATTTTTTAGGGAAATTGATTGTTTTTCGGGAACTTTTTTTCTGATGCTACGCCATTTCCAGGAATCTTTTTCCAAGAGGTAATCTTGTTTTCGGGAAATAATTGCTTTTCTTAAACCATTTCTTAGAGCCCATTCAAAAGACGCCATTTTCGTGAGTTGATCTTTGTCCCAATATTTTTTTCGGGAAATTATTGCTTTCCCGTATTTTACAGATGCTATTTCTTAAAGTCCATTTTCCAGAGATAACTTTCAACAGGCCAGTTTCCAGACGACATTTCCTGGAATGACTAGTTTTTTCGGCAGATGATTGCGTTTCCGAATCCATTTCACGAAGGCTAAATTCGATTGCATAGTTAGGGAGGCAGTCGCCCTCACCTGCCTTCTCCCTTGCTACGCCTATGAACCTAGATATCGTTCGGGGTACAAGAGTTTACCAAATCAAAATCGAAATTAGAACGCAGAAGGCCCACTTAGGTATGCACTAGCAGGCATGTGCACAAAACTAGTATATCGCGTTTTTTTGTAAAAAGTTTATTTATTAATTCCATTTACTTCTTTTTGTTCACCTAGTAGATATTTGAAAAATTAAGCCCTTCTTAGTTTCAATTCTGTTAATATTAAAACTTCAAGACTCATAACTAAAATAATAACGACAGTTAATTTTAGAAGCTGTTAAGTTGAAACACAAGATTTAAAACACTTTTCTGTGTACGTATTTCATTTTTATTATTCAAGAAGGTTTTGCAATAATGAGTTTCGTTTAAAGGAGCATTTTAAGTTCACGATATTATTTTCTCTTGACCAAAAAATTAAGTAGAGTATAGATTCCCCAGATTGATAAGAAGTTTCGAAACTAACGCATGTAAATAAGCAAAATATGGAGATAGAAGTTTATTCATTATCGATAATATTTTCAAAAATGTAGTTTTAGAAGTAAGGTTAACATATAATCAGGTAAATTTCTGTAATCATAATATTTGTTCAGTTCCACTAGTTGTCGACCTGTGTGTCATCCCCGAAAAATACGAAGACAAAATATCTAATACTTCAAATGGTGCTCTGATGGGGAATGTTGGAGAAGGGTCCGTCCTTGACAAACAAGCTGTCATACAGCTCCACTCAAGACAAAAAAAAACTCAGTACATACTCTGCTCACAACGCTACCAATGAAATGAAATCTCGGGTGGTAAAATCGTTTAAGGAATCCCAGCGACCGAGCGCCGGGCTGGAAGTGGAAGACAATCGAAGACAGCTGACCCTGTGAAGGTCCGGAAGGTGTTGGATTATTTCAAGTGTAATCCGAACCTTTTCGATTCGCGACGCGGCTCTGAAGGTGTTCCGCCTGGTTCGTTCAGCAAACCATGAAACGAGCTGGACTTCGTGTATTCAAGGTCCGCAAGGCACCAAACCGGCGTGATCAACAAAACACGGCGGCTAGATCCCGCGCAAGGAAGCTGTATCGAGAGTGGTTATCGAAACCGATGTCTGTGGCTATAGATGACGAAATTTACATCAAGGCAGAAGCAAAGCAGATACCGGGGCTGAGGTTCTACGTTGCCAAATTACGGTTTGATGTTCCGGAAGACATAAGGAAGAAGAAAGTGGACAAATTCGCCAAAAAATACTTGCTCTGGCAGGCCATATGCCAATGCGGTAAACTGAGTAAACCGTACATCACAATGGGTACCATCAACAGTGAAATTTACCGCACCGAGTGCCTCCAGAAGCGTCTGTTGCCCTTCCTGCGGTCCCTTGGAGGCGAGACATTATTTTGGCCGGACCTTGCACCATGCCATTACGCGCGATCGACGTTGGATTGGTACAGAGACAATAACTTAGTTTTTGTACCAAAAACCGCCAAGCCCCCGAATTCACCAGAGATTCGTCCGGTGGAAAGATTTTGGGCCATAATGAAGGCCAAAGTTCGGAAATCGTCCAAGGTGTTTAAGATCGAGCTGGAGTTGAAGAAAGAATGGATGTAAGTGACCAAAAAAGTCGGCGCAACCATTGCACAAAATGTAATATGGGGTCTTAAAGGAAAGGTGCGGGCTTTCAGCGATGAAAAGGAAATTCAATAAAGTAATTCTGCCGCAACATAATTCATATGTATTAGTTCATTCCCTGAAAATTTCAAGAAAATCAGTCTAAAAATAAATTTTTGGCAACCGCTTTTCTCTGGTTCCCTTTTTTTCGAGTACAGGCCTTAGTAGAGACATAGTTCCGATTATTTTTTTTAAAACGCATGTCAATATTTCCTTGGAAATTTTATCAAAATTCCTTTCACATTTCTTATAGCAGTTGTCTAAAATTTATTCTTCAGGTTTCTTTATATGATAGGATATGATTTTCAATCAAAAGCTTCTATTTTGGCATCATTTTTGTTTGCTATTTTGGGTTATTTGTGGCGAAAATATCAAATACATCTACAGCTTTTCATACAAAAATGTCATGTTTGACATTTTCTATGTTAGCACTCAAAAGATGGATTGTGTTGAAATTTTGACAGTTGCTCAGAAATAATCTGAATTTTAAACTGATTATACTGTTTACTGTTTAACTGTTTAAAGTTTATAAAACACAGTTTTCAAAATTACATCTGATCCACCATCTTAGAAAATTTAAAAATAAATTATTTTTTTTACAAAATACAAACATTTCATAAGAATGAATAAATCCTAGAGGGTTTGAGCTGTTTAGTGGAATACCTGTAACTAGAAATTAGAAGAAGAATTAGTATCTTCCATTTAATTCCAACTACCTTTGCTTATCTTCGACAGATACGCGTATTTCGTCTACAATGTGCAGACTTCTTCAGTGTCGAGTTTGCTTTCGATTGCTTTCAGTCGAGTTAAGGCCCAGCTACAATGACGAGCGCAACGGCGCGTTGCGGCAGCTTTTGACAGTTAATCCATATATTTTATGTCAAAAACTGCCGCACCGCGCCGTTGCGCTCCCCATTGTAGCCCAGCCTTTATTAGTACGAGACACTGAAGAAGTCTGCACATTGTAGACGAAATACGCGTATCTGTCGAAGATAAGCAAAGGTAGTTGGAATTAAATGGAAGATACTAATTCTTCTTCTAATTTCAAGAATGAATAATTTACCCAAGGAATTCATTCTTGTAGAACTTTTCAATTTTAAATTATTTAAAAACAAATTTTTTGCCAAACCGGCGAATCTGATGTATTTTTGAAGTACTTGAAAATTAAAAAAAATCAACACAGTTCCAAACGGTAGATGCCTTTGTTAATTTCGCCTCTACTGTAGTTGATTACATTCTTTTTCCATATCTTCAAATAATTTCGAAAAATTTCCATGGAATTTCAATGCCCCAATTCTTAAGTTTAAGCTCAAATTACCCATGGATGTTTCTTTTGAACTTCCTTGAAGTTCTCAGTAGGTTTTTGAAAAAATAACCCTCGGAATTCTACTTCAAATTTTTTGAACTATCTTTAGAAATTTAGCTCGAAACAACTTATAAATTTTCGGAGTTGTGAAGGAATCAGTATCAACCGACGTAATTTTGAAGATATTTAAAACGCGTAATCCAAACCCATCAATATTTTGATATAAATTTAAACTGTTCATTGACTCAATGTTGTTTTTGGTAGTTTTAAGATTTTTTAGTTTAAATTTGACTCTATATATCTTATCTTATCTTATATTTATTACTGGACTTTCAGCCAAAGGCTGGTTTGTCTCTTTGACTCTATATAGATTCAGGTCTATTCTCCTCCTCGGATGAGTTGAGACGCCTACGCCTCAAGAGAATCGTATAAGGTGGCTACATTCTCCATTTGATCCACACGGAATAATACGAGGTATATATTCACCATACTCGATTCTCTGAAGGCATCTCGACTCACCGAAGCGCAGAATAGACCTAATTATTCGATTGAACCTGTTCGGATTCTTCAATAAAAATAACATGTCCCAAACAATTACGCTACCGTCATCGCTCTTTTCAATATTCCTATACACGGAAAAAATCCTTCGGGCAGGCCCCCTCCAGACTAATTATCTTGCTCCGCCAATGCAGAACACAGTGAACACATTTTGCGAAATCTCTTTTTTGTTTATTATTTCCACGTCTTATCGACAGCGTAGGTTGGGTAAAAGCAATGATCGTTCGATTTCAAATTTACATTATCGCCTAAACGAACAATCCATGTTCTAAAAACGCCTTTCGCCTCGTGATGCAATCGTCCATGCTCAAACGGCAACAGTGACCTTTGCTCGGAACATTTGTTGTTGTTGCGATTTTGTTTTCTTCTGCTGCTGCTGCTGCTGCATTCAGCCGTTTATATTTTCGGATAATCGGTGCATTGGCCTGAGGAGCTGTTCTTTGCCTTTGTTTTTCTGCTTCTTCATCTTCATGACAACAAACCTATTGAGGAAACAAAATTACAATCTCCTGTTTAATTCCACCACTCGTAGAATCGTTCGAGACGTTCCATTTGCTGTCGTTATCGTGATACCTTTATAGCAATTAATAAGCACCGTCGAAAATCGACTGGAGTGATATGACACCGTCATGCTCAAATAAGTCACCTTGTTTCTCTCCGTGCCATCCTCATTAGCACCGCGTCTGTGGCCATGTGTTTGTGCAAGTTGCAGCTTCGTACGCGTCGCGTCATTCGACACAGCGCGTTTCAGTAGTAATTATCATCAGCTGTTCGCCTGTTCTGTTCTGACTAAATTTCTTGTTTCTTTGTTTCTCTGTTCCCGTCGTTGTCGTTGATGTTGTGCGCCGTAGGAATTCGCAACTGAAAATGTCCGCCGATTCCCAGCGACGATCAGCGTCCAGCAGCGCAACCGCGGCTGCTGCGCGCTGTATGCCGGCGATCGTGCCCCCGCAGGCCGTTAGTGATCGGTCGATCATCGACAGTGTGGCCGGATTCATCAACGATGTAACGCTGCAGACACAAACGCCACTGGGCGATGGCAAAGATCACATCCTGTGGGCACGATTCGAGAGTACCGCCGACATCAGTGATCCATGTCTCGGAGACGACTGGGAGCTGGAAGGGGGCATCGCCCCACCGCTCCTCTTGATACTGGGCTACGTCAACGGGATTCAGGTATGGTAGAACATCTGGATTTCTGGTTCTGTTCCCCCTAATTAACGATTGCTTTTCTTTTTTATCTTTGAAGGTTTGGATCATCCCAGCGAATGGGGAAGCGATTGAGGTGCTATCTTGGCGACATGGTAGCGTAAAGTGCTTGCGGGTTCTGCCGACACCAACATGCGGGGACGGCGAATCAGCCACCGAACCCAACGACCAGTTTATACACAAACGACCGCTTATTGCTCTGTGTGACTCGGCCTCAAGTGGAGTCGTGGGAAGTAGTGGTGGCATGTCGAGTGGCAATCAGTCGCAGTACTGCTCGATTAACTTCATATCACTCAAGGACGGCGATAACGTGAAAAGTATCAAGTTCAAGAATCCGATCGTGGATATTCTTGCGAACCGATCATCGGTGGTGGTGAGTTTTGCGGAACGGATAGCCGTCTTTGATGCTCGTACGCTGGAGGACCGGTTGACTGTTACTACGTGCCATCCCAGTCCTGGATTGAATCCCAATCCGATCGCACTGGGTCCTCGTTGGATTGCGTATGCCGAAAAGAAGTTACTTCCATCGAAACGGTCTAGCGGAGGATGCGATGGCGATGGAGTCACCAGCTATACGGCCACGGTATTGAATGCGGCGAAAAGCTTAGGAAAAGGTTTACGGGAACTTGGAGAACAAATGGCAGCCGGTTTGACCGGTGGCAGTCATTCAGGACCTAGTTCAATTAGCGGACTATCCGGTGGTGGATCAACGGGAAATGTTGCAAGCGAAGGCAATCAGCCAGGAATTGTTACGATACTTGATATCAAGTATCCGATCAAGGACGTTAGTCCCACAACGGGAACTCCGATTGCGAGTAACGGAAACGATCCTATGGTAGCACATTTTGTAGCCCATTCGGAAGCTATTGTAGCGTTACAATTTGATGCTTCCGGAATGCTGCTATTAACGGCGGATAGACGGGGACATGATTTCCACGTCTTCCGAATCCATCCGCATCCGAGTGGACCTTCTTTGGCTGCAGTGCACCATCTGTACATTCTGCATCGCGGAGATACAACGGCCAAGGTACAGGATATAGCGTTTTCGTTAGACTCCCGATGGGTAGCGATCTCAACGTTACGAGGAACAACACATGTCTTTCCGGTGACTCCCTACGGGGGTCCAGCCGGAGTTCGAACACACGGTTCCCCTCATGTTGTAAATAGATTATCTAGATTTCATCGTTCTGCCGGCTTGTCAATTGACGGCCGTTCCAGCAGCCCCGTTTCCCACTTGGAGCATCCTGCGTCTCAAACGCCGACATCAGCCTACGCTAATCCTCGGATTCCCCCCTTCCCACATCCCACAATCGTTCAGCCGTTAGCGCAGCTGCGGCAACCGTCGAGTCTTGGCACTCAATCGAACAGCAGCACGAACGTCAAGAGTTCGACTGGCAGTGGTCGTCAACGGAACTCTTCGTCCTCTTCGGAGGACCTCGTAAAGCCACTACGGGTCTGTGCTACTTTTGCAAAGGCACGATCCTGGCTGTTGGACCCACCGGGATCGGCCAGGGATACACCTGCACATCGCATTCAGCGGAAACCAGTAGATTCACTGTTCATCATAGCCGCCCATGGAGCATTAATTCAGTACGATTTGGAACCGAAGCATACAACCAGTGAGTAACCTCTAACTTTATGATGATATATTTGTTAAATTTCCTATTTTTATAGACATCCCCAAAGAGAAAGTCTGTGATGACACACCCATCGAGTTGGAAGTGGAAGCCAAGGCACAGTGGACTCTGCAACGCCAGGAAAGTGCCACCGCCAATGACATTCAGCCGCCGCTGCCTTTGGACAATTGGCTCGTTAAGGATCGCTTTCTCGAGGAAGCCGTCGTGGATGTTGTTAGCGATTATGGTAGCTTCGATCATCACCGCGGGGGCAGTGATCATCGGGGCAGTACTAGCAGCATTGATCATGACGATCGCTGGCTGTCCCAGGTGGAAATCCTCACGCATGCCGGGCCGCACCGTCGTCTCTGGATGGGACCGCAGTTTATGTTCAAAACATATAATACACCCAGCGGGTAAATTAGAACGATTTCCATCCCATCGGAAGCCGGAAGAATCTTTAACAAACGATTTACCTTTATCTGCAGATCCTCCTTGACTTCGATCGATACCGATTCGGTGGAAATTGGCCCCGGAAACACGGTGAACCGACCGGCTCGTTCCAACCCGATGAATATGCCCATCTCTGGAGGTATGAGGCCATTGGTACCCATACTCATTGAATCTGGATCATGTAGTAATTCACAAGATTTTCCATTCAACCGGATCATTGGGAAAAACTGATTTCGTTCTTTTTCTTACATTTTCGTTTGCTTCTTCCCCTGGCTGCTGCCGACGGAATGGATCAACAGGTAGCTACGAGCAAAGTCCTCGAATGATCAATATGACCGAATTCCGACATCAAGAAAATCTGGACACGGAATATTCTTCGCTGGGACCAGTCGAGTCTCAGCTGCGGGAAGATCTCGCCGATGCCATGCGCGAATCACCGCTCATCTCCGGACGAGACACGACAGGTAGGAACAATGCTAGTTTGGTTGTACTATATTAAGTGGTTGATTTTTTTTTCTTTAGTAAAAGATTGTTCCGCTTGTTTCATTCAATTCAGTTCGTTTTGTATATTTATTAGAACTAATGTTTTTATTTATGTTCTCTAACTTTTTGTTACTTCTTTCTTGTTATTATTTTCTAGAAGTGAACGGGGCTGGGTAGCTAAATCGCTCCTTTGTGTGTACGTGTAGAAAATGCTTTTTCTATTTTCTTCTCACCTTCCACCGCCATCCACCTACAACTAATCCAACTCCATGCAAATGCAAACATGTATACGACAGGTCGAGAAACTGGTGCTGGATTGCAACCGAATAAGACTATAGAATTAAAAACCGGTGATAATGAGCTTCTTTGTGTATCGCCCATCGTGGAGATGATGCCCTACATTTAACGAGAAGTGTGTGATTGGTTGCTATATTTTTTTTTCTTTGCTTTCTGTTGTACTATTTATTGCGCTGATTTAATGTGAATAATAATCATTCGCTTGTCAAGCGGTAACACTGTTCTTGTATAGTTTGTTTGGCACTTCATCCAGACCGGAACGGCCGACTAGACTGTTCGTCCGCCCCTAGACTTGTTAGTGTTTGTGCTTGCTGATAATCTGTTTTGTAAACTTTTCCTCTCCGGCAATTGGGGTATCGGGCAAATAGACGTGGTTGTAGAAGTTTGCTATTTTCCAGTCGCCAGTTGTTCTAGTGCATGTTTATTTTTCTCGAGGAAGTTCTATACACATAAGATCACGTAGTTTGTTTGAATTCTAATGTAACAGAGCCATCTGTTGTTGAGCATAATTAAGATCTTCATCCTGCATTTAGATGCTCAACTGGATGAGTCTAGTTTTGCTCAATTCTGGCTAAGTCACTGATTTGTCGGCAAGCAGATTCAGCTTTACGTTTGCATACAATAATGCTGAATGTTTGGCGGTTTAGGGTGTCATCTAGGACTAGGCGCTTCAGATGGATGTTGATCGGTATCTAAATAATAACCTTTAAAAATGAATCATTTAGCCGAGCTACTACCAGCACTTGCCACCAGGTGGTCAGCACCATCTGTTTATATGGGATTGGTAGATTTAATGAGATTTTTCAATATTAAATTCAATGTTTCCGAAACAAACAAATTTCTGGTATTAAAACTTGATTGACAGGGGTTCCTAATATGTACTGTTGCCCAATTTCCGGTAGAGTTTTTTTTTTACCCTGAAAAGTGATTGCTGTAGAGAATTTTACAACTTTATTATTTTGCCCATACAGGAAGTACAGCAATTGTTTGCTAACTGGCAGTTAAAAAGCAAATAAAAACCAGCATTTGACATTTTGTAGTCAAAATTAGCAAGGGGCATGTAAAAGGCATACAAGTTTCGTAGAGGAGTGGAAAAAATGGTAAATTGTATGAAATTGAAGCGTAATCCCATTCAAATTGAGTCAAATATTTTGCACAATGGGGTGCACAAAAAGCTACATCGCAATAACGCAATGAAGCATAAACAAGGGATGCGGTTTTCTGAAAAACGTATATACATTCTACAAATTTTCATAATTCTGAATTGTATTTATTAACCTGCAAGCGGCTCGAGCCTATAATGGTGAATTTCAGGCAGGGGAAGGCAGCATTGAGGAATTCAGGTAAAGTGAGGTTAAACATCGTAGTACCTAAAACTGAAATTGATAATAACTTTCTAAACTGTATGGAATTGGTCAGTTTCGTCATTATCGACGATTTTGTACATATTTCACGAGCGCCATCTACGATGTTTAACCTCACTTTTGCGTTACCTGTATTCCTTCGTAGAATAAAAGGAGGTGCACTGAACCGATAAATCATGTAAAATTTATCTGAAAACACATATAATTATTTTCCATGTAGCTTTTCACATAACTTCTGTGTGAAAAACACTTAAACAGCCAAGAGATAATTCATATTATATTCATTGGAACAGTCACATACCTTTTATGTGAAATCCCAATGAGAATTATTAGTATTGGTTTATGTAATTCATGTGAAATTTCAATAATAATGATTGACATCTTTAATAAATTTCATGTGATATACTAAAAGTTTTGAAATGAATTTATTTTGATATGTTTTAATATTTACATGTCATTTAAGTTGAATAATAAAACAATTAAACTAAAGATTTGAACAATAGTCTTGACGTTTCAGCTCGTCATCGCAGACTGCAGCGCCGGGTTCAAGACATAGTCCTTCATTAGCAACAGAGATCTCGAGATAACGCATAAGTTGGGAGCTAGCGCTCGAAGAATATTCGGCTTCTGTGAAACATAAATTAACAAAATTGTAGAGAAATTATTTACGTTCACCTGTTATGCACCAGAATATATACATTCCGTTTCCTCCAGGCAACGATGTACTCGTAAATACAAACTGGATGCAAAATCGTCGAACGAAATAACCTTCGTTCTCATACAATGTATCGTTTTGTCAGATGAATATTATTGGGTATCATAATACTATTGATGTGTTTTTCACATGACATTCAATGGATACACATAAAATGAATGTGTATATGATCGGTGTGAAGCTATGTGATGTTTTTAATAATTTTAATGTTGTTTCTTGGTTCAGTGTGGAACCCAGGGGCTCTGCGTCGCTGTCAATCACACTCCCGCATCATTTTACTCAATTTTTGAGTACAATTGTATGCTATCTCTTTTTCTGTCACGGAAATGTTACTCAATTTTCGTTAAAAAGTGGATCAACTCAATTTTTGAGTAGATCCTTTTTTTTACGAAAATTGAGTAACATTTCCGTGAGAGAAAAAGAGATAGCATACAATTGTACTCAAAAATTGAGTAAAATGAAGCGAGAGTGCACATATAGATGCACACGCTCATCCGGATTTACCCGAAATTGAGTAAAAGTAACCCAAAATAAAAAAAACAGTGAACTAATCAAAATTGGGTTACCAGGTCTAATTCATATTTGAGTAAACTCCCATTAATATGAAATGTAGTCTATATGGAAAATGGGTAAAATATTGAAATAAAAAAATACCACAGTAGTTACAGTAGTACCATGTAGTTTTTATGGAAATTGGGTATAAAGTAAGGTAAGGTAGAGTATTGAAATAAAAAGGACCATAGGCTGCTGTATTCTGAGAAAAAAAGTTCGTCAACATTGTAGGTTCAATATTTTACTTGTGGTATGGTTATAAATGTTCAATAAAGTTCACATGTGACTAAAATTGATTAAAAACCAAATTACTGCACTCAAAAAATTTTACTGATAGATTATATGAAATCCATGTGTCATCCATGCCGCACATATTATTCATTTAACACATAATTTTTATGTGCCCTTCTAAGGGGATTATGTTTATGTGTGGCAAATCAAATCTATTAGAATTACTTATGGATTTTTGCAGATTTTTTTTTCGTGTGGAAGTATTTATTACCTACCAAAATTTTGAAATTTGGCCGGAGTTGGAAAATCACGTTCATTCTCTCATTTATTCATAAATACACACATACACACACGCACAGACATACAAACAATAATCAAGTTGACCAGATAGTAGCCCAATCCCAGAAGGGAAGCTCTCCTCCAGCAGCTCCTCCTGTCCAGAATCCGGTGCTGGTGAGCATTGGTCACGCATTCCGGGAATTTCGCCGGGAATGTTTGGGATATGTTTCCGTAACCACTGCCGGTCTCTGGATCACTTGAAGGTGAAAGAGGTTCTACAAGGACATCTCAAATGTCTGTTAGAGCAAAAACCGCCGCAAATGACTTGGCTGATAAAATCTTTAAGAAATCCAGGGTAGAAAATGCGTTGAGATCTTTTCAGCCTTTCAAATCTGCAGGAATAGGCGGGATATTTCCAGCATTACTTCAAAACGGTGAAGCAGTGTTGATCTCGCCATTAATTGAGATTTTTAAGGCAAATTTAGGACTCAACCATATTCCAACTCCATGGACACAAGTAAAAGTTATCTTCATACCTAAAGTAGGAAAGCGAGACAAGGCGCATACAGACCCATTAGTCTTTCATCAGTCCTATTAAAGACTATGGAAAAAGTGTTGAATGATTATATCAATTCAAATTACATGAACAAGCATCCACTATCTGAGTTCCAGTTTGCTTACCAGGCTGGTAAGTCAACAGTTACGGCACTGCATAGTGTGATTTCAAAGGTTGAAAATGCTCTATCGGTAAAAGAAGTAGCACTTGTTTTTTTCTTAGATATTGAAGGAGCTTTAGACAACGCTATTCGTCTATGGCTCATGCCATGAAAGGAACTTTGGCATGAACATAATTAACTGATTCTATGCTCGCAAAGAGAAATCACTTCAGAGCTGGGAAGTTGTTATTACAATACGACGAAGGTTGTCCCAAGGAGAGTCTCTCAGTCCTAGTTGTAGACGATCTTCTAGAAGCAGAGAAAAAGGTTTCGAGTTGTAGGTTTGCGACGATATAGTCATTATAGTGAGGGGAAAAATTTGACATCATCATTTCAGAAAGAATGCGATGGGCCCTAAAATTTACCCAGTCTTGGTGTATCAAGGAGGGCCTTAGCATTAATCCAACAAAAGTAGTAATTGTACCTTTCACTAGGAAAAGGAAGTTTAGTCTAAAAGCGTTTCAGCTAGGAGGATTAAAGATTCATCTTAGTGAACAGGTTAAATACTTAGGAGTGATACTAGATGCCAAACTGAACTGGAATGCTCATCTTGAGTGTGTGATCGGTAAGGCAACCAGTGCTTTCTGGATATGCTCAAAAACATTTGGCAGAAAATGGGGTCTAAGACCAAAAATGATAATGTGGATTTACACATCCATAATACGTCCTAAAGTAACGTATGCTTCCCTTGTGTGGTGGTCAAAAACAAAAGAGGCTACTGCACAGAAAAAGCTTACAAAACTTCAACGGCTAGTATCCATTGCTATAACGGGAGCGATGCGCAGCACTCCATCAAATGCGTTGAACGCAATTTTAAATCTGCTGCCTTTGCACGAATACGTGCAACTAGAAGCGGAAAAGAGTATGCTTAGACTTAAACGGTTGAAAACTTTCATGTCTGGTGATTTAGTCGGTCACCTGAGCATTTCACAAAGGTTTCAAAATGGGCCAGTGATGTATATGAATGGAGACTGGATGAAACCTGTGGAAAACCATGACATCCCTTAATACATAAGTGAAACGTCACATATAGATTGGGAAGTCGTAGGTCCCACTGTTCGTCATGGCTTCATAAAATTCTTCACAGATGGCTCAAAAATTGTAACAAAAACGGGAGCAGGAATCTTCGGCCCTGGGGTAGAAATCTCAGTGGCGATGGGGAACTATCCAACGGTTTTCCAAGCGGAGATCTTTGCTATCATAAAATGTGTTAACGTTTGCCTGAAGAGAAAATATAAATATGCAAATATTTGTATTTTTACAGACAGTCAAGTGGCACTCAAAGCGTTAAGTAATCATAAATGTACATCCAAACTTGTCTGGGAATGCATTCTTTCATTGCGAAAGGTGTGCCAGGAGAAATCGTTAAATTTATTCTGGGTTCCGGGACACTATGGCATTGAAGGCAATGAAAGGGCAGACGAGCTTGCTAAACAAGGTTCAAATGCAAAGTTTACTGGCCTAGAACCGTTCTGCGGTGTATCATACTGTGCCATAAGAAAGGAATTAAAATCTTGGGAAGAGCAAAGGGTGATGACCAATTGGTTGGTCACCACACAGTGTTTTCAAGCGAAAAGGTTTATAATTCCAAACGTTACAATTAGTAAAAAGCTTCTGGAGCTCAATAAGAAAGTACTTTGTACCTATACTGGCCTAGTAACCGGACATCGCCCGAGTAGATATCATTATAAAACATTGGCCAGGTTCAGAATGATATCTGTCGTTTCTGTACCACGGAACGTGAAACCTCGGAACATCTGCTTTGCAGTTGTGATGCTGTGTACAAGAGCAGACTTAAATTTCTGTACAGTGGCTATATGCAACCTTAAGAAATGTGGACTGCAAATCCTGGAAAGGTGGTGGGTTTTATAAACTCAATTTTGCCTGACTGGGAGAATAGTAAACAGTGAACCACAAAAGGGCAACTCAGTGGATGCTGTGGTTCTACGCCCCAACAAAAAAAAAATCCACTGCCGGTGCAATCTGTCCCATTAGCTGAATGCAGCGACAACATTTGATTAGGGCGAATCTGCATTTGTAAACAAACCCTTTGTCTGCTAATTTAACGAAAGTTGAATACAATTTCTTCAAATTGAATATATCAACGGATAGAGATAAAGCTCCTTTTCCTTAAAGAGTGCTTAATTTGAATTTTGGTCCTTTTGTTCAAGAGAAAATTACTACGAAAGCCATTGTTTACAAAAGCAGATTCGCCCTAATCCAATGTTGGCGCTGAATGATTGTTTGTAAATTTGAATTCATTAAATTTTACACCTCACTTTGGAAAAATGGCGACTGACACTGCCGAATGTTCACTATAGTCTAAGAGCTTAATTAAGGATTGTACCAGATTTATGATGAACAGAGTAAGATTTACCCACGTTAATAAATCGTCTTAGCCATCGTTCGACGTTTCCACCTGTTTTACGAAAATGAGTACAATTTACTCAGTTTTGGGTAAATCCTAATGAGCGTGCACCATACACGCTAAGATCAGTTTACCCAAATATGGGTAAAGAATACCCATAATCGCAAAAAGTGCACATACCCATTAATGGGTACGTGACTACTTACCCATATTTGAGTATTTTTTTCCCATACAAATTTACTCAAATATGGGTAGAGTCAACTTTACCCATAAATGAGTATGTGCACTTTTATGCGATTATGGGTAAACTGAGCTGAGCGTGTAGTTCACATGAGTTTTACACAGAAAAAACTCTTGTAGTAAAAACTACCATTTTACCCGACTACGCCTATCTTTAAAATTACCATGAAATTTAAGTCAAATTTACTACGTTTATGGTAAAAACCTTCAACATTTGTGGTATATTTGACAGACCTCATATTGATATCAACCGCACCATGGTTGATCTAATCGCAGGCATGGTAAAATTAAACGCATTTATAGTCAGCTGAAATTTGTTGGTGTTTGCGCTCAATTTAATCCTCGAAATGGTAGTTTCAACTGCGACTTTTTTTTTTGCGTGTAGACAAAATAGTCAAAAGGTCGAAATTAACATTTGTAAAATATAACATCTAGCATAATTTTCTGGAATCTGCTTGCTCCCACAAACAAAATAGTACCAGAAACAGATACAGGGAGTTATTACCTTCCCGACGGTAGTGGATATGGATGTTAGCAACCTGTAATTTCCAGAAAATTTACGTTTGAAGTCATTGTTGACAATTGTTACTTTCGACCGATTGTGTCTATAATTTTGGACATCTGACAACTAAAATCGACAAAGATTTTGCAGATGGGGCCTAACTGTCAAAGGTAAAAAACTGCTTTTTCCTTGAATTTTTCGATCTTGCAAACATGCCTCGTTAATCTACCACTGCCACTGCCAGAGTCCTTCTATGCAATAGAATTTGAAGCTTACATGGGTAGATTTTGAATTAAGAGAAATTTACGGGAGAAGCCATTGTCAGTAAGGCCCTAAGAAAAATCGAAATTTGGCCCATCCAAACAAATCGATCAATGCCAAGGCATGACAGGCATGACAGAAGAAAAATCAACTAACTCTTTCATACTTGTTTCCTATCCTATAATGACGTGAATCTACCTTAGTTGGGAGTATAGTTCAGTGCAAGAAAATCCAATGTGTTTCTACATCGACAAGCAGGTTTAGTCAGATTGGGCTCTTCCGCTACCGTCGCCGTTCCCCTTCCGTTATCACTGCGTTCGAGCCTTAATTCAAACACATAGTACGATTTTCTGCCGACGCGAGACGTCAAAAGTTCAAGGCTAGGGTTTTTTTTTTTCATTAGAGCGAATCGAACATTGATAGACTCTCTTTGAGTACTTTCTCTTTCATTAATATTCCAATCACCCTTTACGTTCTACTTTTTTTAAGAGTATGCTAGCCAGCACTGTTGTGTTTCGATCTGTACTAAAGAATGCCTCGAAAGTGTTATAATGGCGCTGTTATGAATGAAAGAGAGTGGGACCGGAGCGAATCTCTCAATGTTAGATTCGCCCTAATGAAAAAAAAAACCCAGAAGGGTCGTTGAAATATTTGAAAATTATGTTCTAAATTTAATCGCCTTCGAACAAATTAACCATAATTTATATGGGACCATCATCCGGTCTGGTAGGTAAAAGTGCCATCCATTGCAATCGAGCTTTTGGATTCCGGGAACATTTTGCTCCGGAAGTCTAGAAATATTTGAACAATTCAAAATGTCTAGCCCAGAACAATTGAACCCTGGCCCATCAATCAAAAATTTTTCTTGGTAGTGGCGTATGTCCTACGATGAAGATGATGATGATGATGAGATACTACCATCTGTTGTAGCAAGGAAAGATTCCATAGCAGTGGAATAATCTGAAAAACGATTTGATCAGGATTCTATTGTTGTTTGTGATCATCAAGCTCATGTATGAAGGGCCAAAAACATTTGGACGGGCTTGTAGGCAGAGACACTTACGCGGAACCCGCGAATATAGGGAATAGAATCTCCTTCCATAAGTAGAATCTCCTTCCCACAACACTAGAATCGAGTCCTTGATTGACAGAATAAACCCAATAGATTGTGTCAAAGAGCCCGCGCTCGTTCCGCGAAATGTTAACAATAGGGAGGAGACAGTCCCATGCTCCCTATCCTAATCGTTTCACTTGGGTGCCCTGGTGGTCCCTCCCTTTTCCCGTTGTATATTATGTCATGAATATTTAGTATATTTTGAAGAAATTTGGTTGAAAGTAAAATTGGTTAGGGTTACCGTTCTTTAGTTATTGCTCTGTGTCGTCTTGGTATTTCTGCTTTTGAGGAGCTGACTTTAGACAAAGGCCTATATTGGTCTATGGAATTTTGCTGCGACATCCTATGGCATTTTGCTGTTACAGCCTGCTGCGTATGCCCTAAAAAAAACAAATATTTTTGTAGTATTTCAATTTGTAAATATTGCCTTTTTATGTATTTCCTGATATTATTTCGTAAGCTTAACCAGTGTTTACTATCAATGACTTATTTCTGCTAGTTTATATATTAATTATTGCGTAACATGTGTACTAAACAAATCATTAGCTTGTTCAAAACTAATTTTAAAATACGCCTTCACCTGTCTGTGTACACCATATCTGTAAACCTCACCCGGTTTGAAAACTGGAACTAACACCTTTATTGCCCATCACCTAAATTCTTCAACTGTAACAACAAATCTAGGCTTTTCAAAGCACTTCTAGAAATCTACACGGGGACGGTACGGGATAATCAATCAATATGTGTCGTTCATTGTGCAATATATCAATATAATACAACCCATGTTCACTTAAAAACTTCCCATACACCGCTCAGCGCTAAAAAAAAACAACAAAAACAAACCAAATCCAAAAGCAAGAGCAAGAAGAAAAAAGGGAGAAAAAAGAGTCATACCAAACTCTGATCGTAGAAGAAAACAAAAAAAAAAACAAGCAAACTAATTAAACAAGAAGCCAAAGGCAGGTGGTTTTTTTTTCATTCATAGCTAATTTCGTTGCTTTCCAAAAACCTTCCATGGACGAGTAAAGCAAAGCAAAGCAAAATTTCAAAAAACTCGATCTCTTTTTGTTTATAGAATGTGTGCGTTTCTTTAGTTGATTTAACGTAGTTTTGTTACTTTCATTATATTTTGTTTTCCTTTTACTCGGACAGTCGTTTACTCGCAAGCTTCCATACTGTAACAATTTGTAACTGAGTATTGTTTAACATTTCGACTTGTATAACCACATAGCTGTTCCAACACCACATTTGCTTTGATTTACTTTTGGTTTCTGTTTTCGGAATGATACTGTCCCAAAATTTTGCAACGCCTTTTAAATTCAGCTCGATTTTCTCCCCGTTTCTTTTTCTCCGTATTGATTTCAATCGCCTGAAGCCCAACAAAGACGCGGCGCGGCACACTTTTCTATTGTTTTCGATTATTTCCTAGAGCGCCGTGGTGTTGGAACATATTTTGCATGGTGCAGTTCTAGTAGGCGGAACGTTTGAATTCGAATGAAACAATCCTATTGAAAGGGCACTAGAGCGAAAACAGTACAAATACCTAGTTAATACAAAAAGAGTTCTACACACTTGCCAGCGGCTTTTACTGACCACTTTTCTCCCCTTTTTCTCTTTCTCTTTCTTTCCCGATTGCTCCTCTCAACCAACTGAATGAAGGCTATGCGAGCGCCACGCCCATTCCGGCTGGGTTGTCTTCGGTGTCCTCTTGCTCCTCCACCTCGATCTACTCGTCGACGCACTCGTTGAACTCGATCTGTGACCAAAAGCTATCCCTTCCCGTAGTGGCAGCAGGTGCACCAACCCACGGACAATTGCTGAAGCATCACGTGTCCCATCTGCAGCAGCATGATCAACATCATTCGTCGTCACTTCCGACGATCTGTTCGCGACCTGCTTCGGCAGCTAGTAGTCGAGCATCTGGTCTGATGACGATTACCAAAGTGGTAAATCCGTTGGGAACGGTAACCACTGTTTGCAATGTCGAATCGGATGGGGCGGAATCTGGAACGGATCCACTCGGGATCCGCGATTGCGATGTTTACATGCATGAAAACTGCGACGAAGCATTGTTCCGGCCGGTTGTGACCGTACACAGCATACCGGGGGGAGAACATGAACGGCGTGGATCGTCACTAGATCGATTGAGTTCGCTGGTAGCGGGCGGTGACGAACCGACTTCGCTAATCAATCGCGAGTTGATAGTGCCAGTAATCGAAAAGAAAAATATGATATACTTCAGCAAGGCCAAGAAGAAGGATGAGGAGAACTTGTTGGCCAAATTTGAGGAACTGTCGTCGATCAACAAGAAGAGTAAAAAGGATAAACCGGAAGTGATCGAGGTGATTCCGGAGGCAACGGATCGAAAGATGGCCGGCGATTTTGTGGATGTGGAAATTGTGGAGCGTAAATCGGAGGCACCGAAGACTGGACGGAAGAAAGAAAAGTCACCTCCTGTGTCAGCGCGGAATGAGAGGAAAAAGAAGGACCCGGAACCCATTGAAGTTATCGAGATAATTGATCCCGTTGGCGAGGAACTGGAACTACCGGCCGTTGAGAAAATTCCTCGCGGTGGAAAGAAGAAAGATAATGGAAAGAAAAAGGAAGAACCGAAACAACAACAGCAGCAACAACAACCAGTGACGAAACTGGAACCGAAGCCATCGAAGAGTGCAGTTGGCAATGGTGGTGGTCAACCGGGCGGTAGTAATAGGAAAGAAACCAAGCAAGACAATCGAAAGCGAAAAGAAAAATATCAAGCTCCGGTGACGCCGCCGGAAACGGTTTCGAAGCCGGAGCAGCAAGAAACAGCGCTGGTAGAGGACGATATGCTCAAATCGATCTGTGACGAATTCCCACCCCTGGAAGCGTTGAAAATTGATGATTTGGAACTGTTCGGAGTGATGAATGAACCGGACAATTTGAAAGTCACCAGAACGGAAATTAGCGTTCAGGAATCGATGCTTGCTTCCAGTTTGGTTGGGATTCGTGACGGCGAAGAATCGGTCAAATCGGATGATGTGGAAGAATCGAGTCGCGTGAATGAAGATGATTCGGGAAGTAGTGTTATAGAAGAGAACAAGTGTGTTGAGCTAGTGAAAGAAGAAGAAATGAGAGCGGTGAAGGAGGAAGAGTTTTACGACATTTCTACGCGTTATGAGCTGGAGTTCCCGGAGCCACTGCCTCCATTGGATCCGTTGATTTGTACAGAGTTGGAAGACTTGGGATTCAGCGAAAGTAAGAAGAAGAAGAAGGAGCAATTATTGCAGCAGTTGAGTGAGGAAAAAACACTCATTAGTTTTGAGAGTCCGCTTGAGGAGAAGGCTGCGGAAACTGTTACCGAACGAGGAAAATCAATTTTAGAGGATAGAAATATTGTGTTTGCTATGTGCTCGAGCTTGAAGGAAATGGGAGAATCTAGTGGTTCGCAGGTGTTGGGTGGTAGTCGAAGCCTTTCGACGTCGATGATGGAATCGACTGTGTTTAAGCAGCAGCTATCAGTCGAAGGACAAGATTCGGACTACAAGAGCTTGGAGTTAGATATAGATGACAGTGCAATGTACAGCTCGCAGCTTCCGGCGTCATCGGCTTCGGATGAGGATACTACGAATTCCAACAACGACGACCCGGACGATGAAATCAAAATAAATGGTAAGGTTCCGCAAGACGAAGACGAGGACGAGGAACTACAGCCACTGATCTCGAGCAACAAAACGTCGTCTTCGTCGCTTTCGGCTACGGTCGTGAGCACTGTGGCTGGTGGCGGCGTACTAGGGGACAGTTTGAGCGGCTCCATGACCACTTCCGGCTTCGTGGCAACAGTCGGGAGTCCTGCCAAGACATCAATAACAATAACATCAACAACAACAACAACGTCAGCACTGCCAACGACGGAAGAAAACCAAAGTGAGGATAGCAGCAAGCAGATGGCAACAACAGCAAAGCAATCCAGCAATGGTGGCAACAATGGCAATAATGGCAACGGCAAGAAGAAGTCCAAGAAGAAGCGTAAATAATTAGCAGCGCAGCGAATGATGCTGCTAGCGGCCACCGGAGGCGTGCTTCTGGTGCTGATGATTGCAGCATCATTGCTGGTTGTGCTGTTGCTGTTGTCGTATCTTCTTCTGCTACAGCTTTGCTACAAGCTAGTGTTATATTTATTGTATTATTTATAGAAGTTTTCCATATCTTTCCCTCTTCCTTGTTACCGGGTTTCCTGCCATGCGCCGTGTGAGTTTTCGAATGTCCCGCGCGAAAGGTTTCCCCACGGCCGTGAATGGGGTGACAATTAGAATCATTGTTTTTATTTTCTGGCAAAATTTACCCGTAGTTAATTCAGCTTGACAAAGTATTTATTATTTTAGAAAATCAGAGTGAGAGGTTTATCTTGCATAAGCATGGCGAAATCGAAAAACACGCAACCGAAACGTTAGATGGTGAAAGATTTCTCAGATTCTTGTCGTGAAACGTTTCAGTGCTTGACAGATAGACCGCTCGCTCACATATAGACACGGCAAACCCTTTTAATCGCATCGTCAACTTGTTCATATAGGTTATTTATGAAGAGTTTCTTTTATACTGCAACAAACGAACTAATTTTGTTAACAAACTTTTAGTCATGTTTTAAGTATTTTGTATTAAGTAAACCGTTCAAAACTGCGTAGAAGTTTTATGGGCATTGTTGAGACAAAAACATAAGAAAGAAATCTGTATTATCTGAACACAAATATTAGATAAGAGACCTGCAAGCACATCCCTCACTGTTAAACGGTTGTTTAGATTGTTCTCCGTTTGTGGTAATTTTACGTTTACGGAATCTTCAATTTTGTCCCTCAGAAATCCTTGGAAATTGTTGTCAAATTTACCTGCTTCATAACAGCAAACTACCTTAATAAGAATTGCGAGAATTATCTCTCTGAAATGGAGCAGTTTTAGGAATAAAGAGCTCAAAAACGACTGAAAAAAAAGAAAGAAAAAAAAACGATGAAGGCACCTTGCGTGAGTACATTAAGGAGAAATCTAGTGCTATATATTTTAGACGGTTTTCGGAAGGAACTAATCGCATTCAGCAAAATCCGTTAATTTGGCCGCAAAAGGCAACGTATTCATTTTTATTTTTAACATTTTGAAAAGAAAGAAAACAGTTTCATCATACATAAACACACCCAAACACAACCTACCACGCAGATTACACTCACAACATCATACAAAGTAGAGAAGCGCGTTCATCATTGTTGTTGATATTTAAAACGTAAATGAACTTGATAGCCACTTCAAGAAGACAAATGAATATTTATTAACTTATTCAAATTTGAAACGAAACAGTGCGGCGGGAATGGGAACGATAGGGAGAAGTGCACGGTGTTGTTGGTCTTAGTTTTAACGCTAGTGGTTTCACCGAATGCCGTTCGGTCGAATGCCGCTTCGAAGAAGAACGCAGCAAAATGGTTTGAATAATATTATTTGGTTGGCTTCGCATTACGTTGAGATCATGTTACTGTTGGACACATTTAAGCCAAATCCGATTACATTTTACATTTATTTAAATTGTACCTGGATTGAATGCTAACTGATGATGTTCTTGACTTGATCATACTGTTTATTGTCTTTCTAAACTGATCGAAATAATTATTAAGTTTCAATAATAACAATAATTTAATTTGAAAGGCTTTTGTAATCCGATATCTTATAAACATAAGAAGTTTTATTCGAAGCATCCATTAATAAGTGGATTCAGGGGGCACCACTTCAATGGAGGAATTCAGCAAAAGTGAGGTTAAGCGTCGTAGATGGCGCTCGTTAAAAATGGGTTTTCGAGTTGTTTATTCAAAGTAATTGGTGATAAAAAGATACGAAAATGATAATGACGATACTGACCAATCACATACAGTATGAAAAGTAGCCAGAAAGTTATTATCAATTTCAGTTCAAGATACAACGATGTTTAACCTCACTTTAGCCTCACTTGGATTCTTCAATCAAGAGCAGCATATCTTAATCCTTCTTTTTGTTGTACTTTGGGATCAAATGACCCTCAACAATTTCATAAGCTTATGCTTCATAGCAATAACTCCTTCCATGATAATACTGCATGCAAACGCACTTATTTAAGCCCAAATTTGGTGCTTATTAGATGCATTTCTTGAACAAATGCCCCATTGAACTTTGCATACTTTTCACATAAAAAACCCTAGAGGAAATTTCTAGTAACCATTTTATCAGACCGCCCGTCAATTAACTGGCAACTTCTAAGCATTTTCGAAACAATATTGTTCGAACCATTTCAACAACACCGATCTTACCGTGAGACAAAAGACTAATGATTGAAATATTTCCCAAATTCTGTTTAAATTTCTCATCACAAAGCAGTACTATGCAGCTAAATTTACGATTATATTTAGCAACCTACTTAACCGAAAGAATAGAACAAAAGTGAAGTAAACCTTCTTCTTCGACACCGTTCCCCGTTTCACCACAGTGATGAGTGTGGTGAAGCCGGGAACCGGAACGCCGGAAAGGAAAACGCTTATAGGATCTCCAAAATATGTAAACATTTTTTGCGCTTTTTTGCTCTGTCCAAATTTAGATACTGCCTAGTGAAAGAAAGAAAAAAACTCTTTTGACCATACAAATTTTATTGGCAAACTTATACTCTAGGGAAGAACAAGAAATTGAAAGAGAGAAGTGACACCAACAGAAGAGAAAATCTATGAAAGTGAATCTGATAGTAATATGGCTAGTAGAGATAACAAAGTGACGCGCGTGAAAGTTTTCTAAACGCCAAGTGTGATTAGCTTACTAAAGAGCGAACGGTAAAGAAAGTGTTTTAAGAGGAAATACATAACGAAAGGGAGTGAATAACGATTAAAAAAAAACAAGAGATGGAGGAAGTTAAAAAACCGTGTTAAAAACAGAGAAAACAAAAAAAGCAAAAAATGAACAAAGCAAAATAAAAAAGAAATGTGATTATTTGTATATTTATCTCGACGAGAAAAAATACTAAAAAAAAGAAGTAGTACGAATAAGATTAAATTAATTTATATTAAATATAAGTTAACGAAAAATTAAAAGAAAAGAAAAAAACAAAAAAAAACAGCTAAAAGAAAAAATACGAAAATCAGAATAAAAAATGGAAAACCCAAAAAATCCAAAAACTTTAGACTTTTTATTTTATTCAAAACAAAAACACCGGCTACACTCCCGCACCACAAAATGACCGATTTTTTCTTTTATTTACTTCTTTCTTACAGATGGCCCCGGCTATGGCGCCGGCGGCGTTACCTCTTCAGCTAACAACACTACCGGAACCGGTGGTGGAGGCGGCGGCGGTAGTGGAGGTGGTAGCACGACACTATCGGCTTTGACGCACGTCGGTATTCAATCGCTCGTCCATCTAGACCAGGAGGACATGAGTAGCAGTAGCTTCAGTTCGGCCAGTAGGGCTTCCCTAGATTTGCAGCCATCCTCGTCCGGTTCGCCGACGGCGTCGTTCAGTGGGGAAAACTTGCTGCACTTTCATGGCGACTCCAGCGGTTCGTTATAATATAGAGCCACCGGCGGCGGCGGCAGCAGCTGCTGTAGTAGCAGCAGTAAAAGCGGTGGAAGTGGTGGAGGTGCAGGACTGCATAATAAGTCAACTACGGCGCCAGCAGCAATCCGTGCATCCCCATCACCCTCCCGGTGTTCATTGTCGTCGTCGTCCAGCAAACGAAGGGGTGGAAGCGGACGGAACGGAAAACCACCAACAGGTGAGAGCAAACAGGTTGAAAGTGGAGAAGGATCGAAGCAATCGGGGAGGCACCGAGAATGTCCAACAACTACCAAAAATGAAAGTAACAAACTGGGGAAGGACGGAAACGGAAACGAACGGGCCGTTGTTATTGGAATACCTCGCGTTGGTGTGCGTGGTACTGGCGGCGGCGGTGGTGGTGATGGCAGTGCTGATTGTGATGTCGGCAACACTGGAAGCCACGTGGATCTAGTGACCGGAGTGAGTGTTCGCGTGTTTCAGTGGGTTCGAGGGATGAACTTTGGGTGCAAACGAAAGAATGGAGTGGAGGAGAAGCGCTAGGGTGCAAGAGAATGAATATGTTTTAATGGCAAATCAGGACCAGCATATATTCGTTCGGAATATATACGATATACATAATTTATCGATCGATATTAATAGAGGATCTTATTTTTAAGATTTCAAGACTTGGTTTAATAAAAATTAAAGTTTCGTAGCCTGTGAAATGGATCAAATCGCGAATGCCGCAATCGGTGTTGATGGACCGAAGCTAGAAGGTAAATTGACTGTACTCCAGGTGTACTCTAAATTGACCCATTGAGTGAGATTCTATTGATATAGTCTGAATTGCTGTTGGATGTCATGTGATTTTATTTTTTCTTGAAAGTCTTCTATAGGTAACGTTTCAGCATCCCTGGCTTGTTTCGGAGAAGTAAGTCGTAGCCCCTTAGATCATTTCTGCGATCCAAAAATCTTATGAGTGAGGAAGAATAAAAAAAAAGGTTAATAATAATTTATGCCTATGTAAATGGGGCAACATTTAAGTTTTAGCTCCAAGGAATTTTATGGCTTCCTTTTGTATCGTTCATTATCTATGTAAAATGAAACATCAAGTCTCGAGTACGTTTTCAAATGGACGTAAGGAACATTTAGACGGAAATGAGAAAATCAGCATTGAAATTTTTTGAATTTATTTTTATTCCTATTTGAAAACCGGACATGTTTCTTCCAATTAAATTCCATTAAATGCCGCATTGGTAAAAGATATAACATCACTGTCCTTAAAAATTACACTAGGAGTGAAGATTCAAGTTTCATTTAGAAAAATGTTTCTTAAAACCGTCGCAATAGAAAGAGATAATACGTCATTTTGATAAGTCAGTATGATAGATGGCATGTTACTTGCGTCAAAATGATACGTCATTCTGCAAATGACAATGTTGATACGTCGTAATGTTACGTCAAGTTGTCAAATTTCGGGGGACAATTTAGGGGGTTATGAAATGTCATTTTTTGCGTGACGTAATTAATAGACGTTCCCCTACCTGGTGTTATTATGGTTGCCACGGCACCATCAAGCAACCGAAAAAGTGACGAAAATCGTGGATTTTCTGAGGGCTACTACGATTTTCACTTCACTACCACTTTCACCTCACGGAGTTCAGTTTGATACCAGAACTGCGGCCCCGAAAGCGTTTGTGAACAAATATTTCGTATTCCCCTATGCAAAAATTGCCATAAACGAACAATACCACTAATCCTCCAACCATTCCCTTGATAATTTGGGTGACCCCTTTAAGGGTCACCCAGAATAGATACGTTTGGGTTCCGTTGACGTGAATTTGACAGAAAACCTATGGGAAAACTGTCAAAATCACGCAAACGCTTCCGCAACGTACTTATTGTGGGCCAGCAATTAGAGAGTTGCAAGCCTTGATTCTCTGGATCATCCCAATACTCGTTTTGAACTTCTTTTTTTTACCGAATCTCGCGTCAAAACCGCTCGGTTTGGACAAATGTGCCCAATCACTTTGTAATACAGTTTCGGTTGACTAGGGCCGAGCATTCTGCCGGATTTTCAAGAAGGGCTCAATTCAAACATGTCGATGCTATTTTTTCACGGAAACCGAATATTTTTTCGCGTTTTCAAATCCAATCATTGAGGAATCCAAGTTCCAGGTTAAGCATCGTAGTTTTCAAAACTGAAATCGATAATCACTTTCTGGTTATTTTTTAAACTGTATGAAATAGGCGGTTTAAAATAAAAACGATGGTATTTTTTTTCATCTATATCGATGACGGGCGTTCTTGTAATTGTAATTGTAATTTCTCAGTCCCCACCCTGGCAGACCACTGTCCGCCCATCTGCGTTTGGGCTAGGCGAGAACCTACCAAGCCTACCCGTTGATATGCCCTAGACCATATAGCACACCGGGATCTTCCACAAGCAGGCGCCGGTTATTAACTAACCAGTCCCAACAAGTGTTAGATTCATTACATAGAGGATAGTAGGAGGCAGAAAGTGAAGCAAGAGAGAGAGGGGCATTTGAATGCTGAAACGAAAACGAAATAATGATTTAGTGATTATTGTAATTGATAAGTTCAAGTATGAATAGTTCTCATCTGTTTCTTCTCCTATTGGTTGTTGTTGCACTGATACAAGTGCAAGTTTGTCGTCCAACTTGCTCTTTGATTTCCACTACCGCTCGTATATTGTGTGGGACGCATTTACATACATGGAAAGATAGCAAACATAATAAAGATATTCGTTAGTGGTAACATATATAATACGCTTTCTTATCATGTGTTTGTGTGAAGGTTTAATATTTCAATTTTAGTACCGATTTCCGATTTGAACCGATTTACACCAACAGTAAGGATGCTATTGGGGCCACTCACAAATTATGATGGTGGTTTTTCATTGAGAAAACAAGATAATTTATATTAAAGCATGAGAGCCAATTTAGATCAGTTTACACAGATAGTACAGACGCTGTTGCAACCACTCACAAAATGGAATAGTGATTGGCTGGTTCCTAGATATGTGGCCCAGCGAGTCTGGCGAACGAATAATATGGATCACAATTAATTACGATCCCCACCACCCACCCACCACACCCAGCGAACCAACACATCTCACGGGGAAGCATTGTTCTTCTTTGTTCACACGATCACTCGCGCCACCGAACAATAGGTAAACGAAACAATAGAAAACGCGATATTCCCGAAAACAACACTTTGCGCAACACACCCTCGACACAAATGTTCACAACCGATGTCCGAGGCAGGCTCCTTGATTTTCGCAAACTGTCAACTTGCACAACTACAGTCAAAAACCATTTCACAACTGGAACCGATATCTGCAATAAGCAAGCTGAACGTCCCAAAGAGTAATCTACACTTTGAATCACGATTGAAGGATTTCCCGAAATAAGCGCCACAAAAACATTCCACGCCTATTGTCAACTTTATGCTTCTATTGATTTCCATGCTTATCTGTTTAGCACCAACCGGGGGAGACTTGGTCCCGTACCCAATGCTTTCCTTATCTCCAATCCGCTCAGCAAATCGCAATGTTTTGTGATATAGTGGGCGGAATATTATAATTTGAGATAATTCAATACAGACGTCTTCCAAACTTGAAAGATCGACAGGTAATCGGTGTGTAACCACCTGGTACCTCATAGCAAGATGCTTAGAGGCGGACCGGAAGAGTTGATAAGCTACCTCCCCCATATCGATGACGGGCGTTCTTACTACAATATTTATTCTTAGATCTCAACTATTTTTTCTCGATTTTTAAACTAAAAAATGAAGAAATTTTGTTTTACAAACTGGCATGTAGTTCACAAAGTGACATTTATGCAAAATGACGCTGGCCTGTAGAAGTATCCAACGCTTTTTTGACAGAGGACTGAAGAGAGCGTTAGTTCTTGAAGCCAGCCCCTTTTGGTGTGGCGCTAGTACGATTTGAACATTTTAAGCTTGGTTCACAATGGATTATATTTTTTTATAATATTGCTTCTACCAAACTACTAGTAACAGTAATTAAGGTAAAACTTTATAATACCTGGCTGATAAACAATGAAAAAATACTGTCGTTTTAATAACCACTGCATTGAGTACAACACGGATTTTTTTCACGAATCAAATTAACGACAAAATACGACAACTTCCGCCCCGAATGTTGTGTTTGCTGCAAAAAGCCTGCAAGAAAATCGAGCTGTCAAATTAGCAGCACACGCAGCACCAAGTTTTCGGCTACACGATTGTGCACGCTCAAATTAGCCCCTCTTTCATTTGTATTACTCAAGGGGCTAGTCACTCTGCCACGTTGTGTTTGTATTTCAGTGTATCGGAAGGTGTTTCTGTGTTTCAACTTATCTGTCAATACTACAATCGAAAATTTATGCTTATTGGCAACCATGGACCTTTTTGGCGGTTAATTCACGCACACTTATGCACCATTTAACATGAGTGCAAGCGAGAGGGAAACACAACAGTGAGAAAACAAACATTCAATTCGGGCAAGTGGTGCCAGATATGAATTTATCTCTCATGAGGTGGCGAGTGTCGTTGAAGTGTGGCGGATTGTGTTTTTTAGGGTGGATACACAAGGTGGTCGAGTGACTTACACCCTGGTATTACTGTCCCTTTTTTTCTCACCGAAAAATTACATAATTTTCGTAAAATTTGGAACAACTTAATTTATGTGTTGTTCCAATTTTTACGGAAATTGGGTAAATTTTCCGTGAGAAAAAAAGGGACAGTAATACAAATGAAAGAGAGATTGTTTGAGCGTGTTGTTCGTGGATGACAGCCGCTTCAGTCCTGTGTTTTTTTACGCTTTCTGATGTGTGAAATCAATGGTTAGTTCGTTAGATTAGGTAGTTTGTTTTTTGTAGCGTGTTTTACGGTGAAGCAGAAGGATGTTGTCTTGAGACAGCAACTGCAATCATTATCATTACATAATATTTTGTTTTTTTTTCTCAATAGTTTCACTTGTCAAAATTTAAAAAAATATTAAATGCGAGCATATTTTATACACACTTAGAATATTTGACAGTATTCGGTAATTCTTTTCCGAACTTTCAACAGCTGAACGTTCGGTAATCCGATTTACCGGATTTAGGTAAAATTTTACACCACGATCAGCTGTTGAAAGTTCGGTAAAAAAATTACCGAATACTGAAAAATTTTCTATGTTTATATTTTTAACGAAAATTGTTATAATCCACATGTTCCTAAACTGACCTATTGGTCGGTATCGTCATAAGCGACGATTTTATGCTCTTCTTAACGCCAGTTACATTGCTAAGACAGACCGGAAGCCCGTTTTTCACGAGCCAGCCATCTATGACGTTAAACTTCATTTTTGCATTTTTTAACACCAAAACAAATCGAATGCACACTCCTGTATCACGCCTGGGTATGGTGGTGTTCATTCTGAAAATGTGGTGTACGTTTTGGACGAAAACATAATAAACAGCTCTTATAAAGATTAAAAATGATATTAAATCCGCCAAAATCAGCCCAGAAAAATCGTGTTGCTTCAGGAGAGCCAGCAGACGTTTTTCAAGACACTCGTTCACGTAAATTTCCTGGTTGACGGTCCCGATTACAATGAATATGGCGCTTTCAATCCTCAGGGACAAAAGCCTTCCTTACCATATATTTTGTGAAGCTTCAACAGTCTCATTTGCTTGAAAATTGCTTATGGTTACCTTATAAAACTTATGCTCAGGAAGATTGGAGATCGATGGGATATTTCTGAAAAAAATATCTGGTCACGTATTCCTTCGCAAGGGAGATCCGTTGGTCCCGGATCATGTGTTGATGAGTGCGATATGTAGGGTCCCGATTGTGAAGTCGTATTCTGACCCGATTGTCGTAGGAAATAGTCTGACGGAAAATAATCGAATAAAAAAAATCTAATAAAAGTTGATCGATATCTCATGCTACGGAACGCTAAAACTACAAGTTATATTAAACGAAATACATCAAGGAGTGGCTAGAAGCCAGAACATTTGAGTTTGCAGCCTATGCCATAACATAATGAGTGCTCAAGAATGCAAACTTCGATCGTTGGAAATGGCCCGCTGGATGAAAAATTCCCACCATTTACTACTGCTGCAGTCAGTTACGCAGTGAATTGAAAAAGAAAATCCACTTCATTTTTCTAGAATCCGTATAGTCAATCATTATCTTCCTCACCATTTACACAACCTTTTATATAAACCTTGCAATAAATCGAACCACGCATCATCAAAGCATCTTAGGCTTAGTAAAAAAAAACACATACTTTAATTTCTAAAATGATAGTTCAATACCGCTTTAGCAAGAATGCAGAAAAAATAGGCAAATAGTTCATGAAGCAAATAAAACTAAAAACTGTAAACGATGTGATAACGATCGAAGAGAATCGAAAAAAAAAGTTTGTAATGAAAAAAAAGAACATAACAAAAAAAAACATGGAAACGAATCTGCTTGTGAAGCACCTTTAATCAAATCGATTTCATGGTCGCGATGATGGCAAACGGAACTCATACTTATTCTTCGTTCAGTTCTCATTAGCTGCCAATAGATGGCGAAAAAGTATGAATATTTTTCTACTACTACTACACTAGTTCTATTACAACTACTCAAAAATAAAAGAATAAAAAAAAATATGACACAATTGAAAACGGAGACGGAACATTATAGAACACAATAGTTTTACAAGAACAAAAAAAAGACAGTGAAAGTTGATCGGTTGGAATGCACGGAGAAACAAGTGTGCCATTTGTGAATGTGATTCGAATGGAAATTTTAGTATTTTCAGCAGCGGTTAATTCAGAGTGATATTTGCATGTGACCATAGAGTTAGGTTTTTTATACAAAGAAACAGATTTTTGTTGTTGATACGGAAATAGTTAAAAGAAGTTCCATTTTTTTGTTTGTGCGGTTAAATCAATTCCTAATATCTACAGTAAACCAGTTTTGTTTCAGGATATTAATCTAAAGATGGGAAGAAAACAAAACAAATAACAGAGAGAATAGTAGTGTTTTGCCCTAGAAAGCAGCAGCATTTACAACAAACTAAAGAAAACTAAAAACAAACAACATTCAAACACGCATACATGGCCAAGAAATATTTTCTCTCTACTAAAACGATGGTATTCCAGTGCAAGCGAAGAGTGTGGGAATCAAGAATTTTTAAAGGGGGAAAGTGTTGCATTCCAAATTTATGGGCTGAAAGGATAGATATGAGAATGATATAAATTTAATTCCTCATTTTGCATACAAAAATAAATGGAAACAAATAAGGAATGTGTCGCAATTCGTATGAAACTATATTGTTTACTATAAGAAAGTAGATCTTCCCGAATAGCTTACTCGTGTACTCTTGATTATCTAGGGACAGCAGCGATCCCGCTGTGTGGAGAAGCTGCAAGTACTTTGTAATGAAATACACATATTTTATAACCATTTCAAACAAATATTGTGATTGTGTAAAATTTGTATGCTTTTTTCTTGGCAAATAATCACGACGAAAATAAGAATCTAGTTTTTCTGCGAATCAGGATATGGATACATGCCAATATTTTGCTACGATTTGTAAGGGAAAGAATTGTGGAGTAAGTAAATTTTTGCGGTTATAAACATCATTCATCATTTTCCCGTATATTTCATACTTATCTAGGTAGACACTTTACTCCTTTTAAATATACCCAACACATATACAACAAGAACAACAACAAAAATGCAAACACTATCACACTCATCAGTAACAGAAGTCATACAATAATTACCTTCAATATTATCTACTAAAACTTAGGAACAACGTTAAGGTCAAACATAGAAAGCATGAATTCAAAACCGAATGATTTGAGTTTGGGGTTCGAAGAAGTAATCAAAGTCAAAATATAACCCAGCAATTGGAGACGATATTATATACATACATTTTCTACGTCACACCTACAACATACACATAGCTACTATTGTAAAGTTACAATACAACAATGAACAAGGGTAAAATAAAATATATTTTGAATGTACGGAAAATATCTGTCTTTTATTTCTCGAGGGTGGTGTTCTATTTTGTTTTATTTATGCATTCCATTTCCGTCCATTTTTATCGATCCGGTTGGAAAACATCAAATATCAATCATTCTAATGGATGGAACAATGGCGATGGAACAAAGTTCATGCTTGCTGGTGTTTACGCGATGACACAAAATATTACCTCATTAAGGTCGGTATCGTGTTTGAAAGAAATTTCATTTTCTATCCCAACCCCATGTTAAATTCCTTTTACTGAAACGGAAAAGCAAAGAATCGAAAAGAAACTTCTACAGCAGTATCCACCTGAAAAGAACGAAAAATGAAATTGGAATTTGTAAGGTTTCCACGCAAACAAATGGGAGCTGTCACTTGTACTTTCGGAAAAATGTTCCGCTCGATTATTCCGTAAGTGAAGGTGACATTTCGATCCATGCAAATCAATTGTCAAAATTCTGCTTGGTAATATCAACAATCAATATGCAACTAGCGAATTGAAATTGGTTCACTGTTGTAGAACCCCTTGGTCCGAATTACACCTTGAAGCCCACACCTTGTTATAATATTTGCGCCTTTGTTTTGATTTGCTGTTTGACAGAATATATGAGAGTGTGTTCATGTGAGCTCATTATTAGGGGCGCATTATTGAGCATGGGACCGAGCTTGGGACCGATGTGCTAGTACTGACTGAGCCAAGAAAAAAACATTTTTGTATAGGACCTACAGGTCTAAGAGTTAGTCTATGGTAATATTGAGCAAAATTCTATAATGTAACCTCTCTACTTTTTTAGTCGATACTGGCTTTTACAAGGAATCACTTGTTGAATAACGTGAAATAACCGAAATAACCCTTCCGCCAACAATGAAAACGGCCGTAAAGTAACGAGAGTTCAAACATCGCATCATCATTAAGGGACTTCCAGTTGCCTTCAATGCTCGACGATTAGCTCCCGATAAGTTCGATGCAGCGAAGAACGAGTTCCAGATTATGTCCGAATTGGATATCTGTCAACCGTCTAGCACTGCGATCAAATAAAGTAACAACTCCAGATTGATACCCTGATCCGCATATTCATGATCATTTGAACAGTATCCAGCGCAAAAAGGAAAGGTGTTCACTACGATTGATCTGGAGCGCACCTATCATCAGATACCAGGTCACGAAGAGGCTATTGCAAAAACGGCGGTAATAACTCCATCTGGATTGTTCGAGTTTTTGGCTATGCAGAACGGCCTCTGTAATGCTAGTCAAACATTCCAGCGTTACATGCATTGAATGTTCGGTGACTTGGATTTTGTCATTGTAACAATCGATGGCATATAGGTACATCGCATCGTCGTCAGATGAGGAGCATCGTGAACGAAGAACGATGACCGGAAGCAGAAATGCGAGCATTTGACCAGTGTGTATCCGTTCTGTTACAAAGAATGAAATGCGATGTTTTTTAAATGTGCACCATGTGATCGAGCATTCAGATAAATTTACCAAACAGTGGCGGTGAAACTTACTTGGCAGGCATCCCGGCTATGCTTAACGGTCGAAGGCTAGAAAAAGCGTGCAAATCCATATAAAAATGGTGACACGAAGTCACGAGTGATGAGCTGAAGTGTTCTTGGGTGCTCAATGAATGCTCGATTGGACAGATAATTCCAGGCGAGCGTGTAGATCAGAAGTGTTCAGTTTTACGGATATACGTTTGAAGTTAGAACCGATTTAGAACCTTTTCTGTCCGTTTGGTTAAAACCCCTTTTGATTGGCGAGTTAAGGACCACCAGTGCGTGCTACGGTGGAGGAGGCTTTCTAGTCACCAACACTAACCCTCATAATTCTTGCGCTTTTCGGTACGGTACTATTCAAGTAACCACAAGCATTATATTATTGCACTTATTCAACCCAAAATCAGCATAGGTAATGCGGGATCGCATCAATTCAACAGTTGTCAAGTAATGAAGCGTTAGATTAGCTTAAGAATGCAGTGATGCATTACCAATGCAATAATGCTATTTTAGCAATGTCTTATCGCATTGAAAATGATATAGCATTAGTTCGATCTTAGTGGGGCCCATTTCAGCTTTAATCCAACTTCAATGATGCACTAGACGTAATACATATGCATGCTATTACCATAGACTAACTCTAAGTCCAGTAGGTCTCGAACAAATACGATTTTTTTTGGCTCAGTCGGTACTAGCACATCGGTCCCAAGCTTAATGATGCGCCCCTAATAATGAACTCACACGAACACACTCTGAAATATTCTGTCAAAATAGCACACACTCAAAAAAATCGACACGTTACATGCCAAAACCAGTAATAAACACGTGAAATGCACGTAAGAGCTACGTGATTTCCACGTAAATTCACATTCTACGTGAAAATCACATAAATGTTACGTACAATTCACTGGCACGTAATGTTTACCTGATTTTATTGAAGAAAATTTGGTTACGTGTTCAGGTGGAAGTTACGTGAATTTTCACGTGAAAACAACGTGTCGATTTTTTTTGAGTGCAGCAAATTAAAACAAAGGCGCAAAAATGTACATCAAGGTGCTGGCTTCAAGGTGTTCTTCGGACCAAGGGGTTCTACAACAGTGAACCAATTTCAAATCGCTAGTTGCATATTGATTGTTGCTATTATAGCCTCGTGGTTACTTGGGTAGTATCTTTGTTGTTATTTTGATTCGCTGTGTTATTTTGACACAATATTTGAGGGTGTGTTGGTGTGAGTTACGTTATTAGAGGCGAATTTTTAAGCTTGGGAACGACCTTGGGACCGATGTGCTAGTACTTCCTGAGCCAAAATATATATTCGTTTTCTCCGCTGGATGTACCACCATAGACTAACTCTAAGACCAGTAGGTCCCGAACAAATACGATTTTTTTCTTGGCTCAGTCAGTACTAGCACATCGGCCCAAGCTCGGTCCCAAGCTTAAGAATGCGCCCCTAATAATGAACTCACACGAACACACACTTTCAAATATTCTGTCAAAATAACACAGCAAATCAAAACAAAGGCGCAAATATGTATATCAAGGTGCTGGCTTCAAGGTGTAATTCGGGCCAAGGGGTTCTACAACAGTGAACCAATTTCAAATCGCTAGTTGCATATGGATTAGTGCACGGAGAGAAATGAGTCTTGTTTGAAACAACCAAAACTATGGTTGAAATGCAAACTCTTATTCTGTTTGAGTTAAAGTTGATATTTGTTCGCTTCAAACTCGCGATTGTAGTTGAAGCAAACCTTTTTTTCAAGTGATTTTTACTCATATAATAACATTGTTGCAAATTTAATGTTAGTTGATTGAAACTACAAGTCTGCTTATTTTCAACCTCAAAAATGTTTGTTTTAACCAAAAATTAAATTACTAGACACAGTTCAGTTTTGCTTATTGAAACTGTGATCTTAGGTTGAAAAAACCCGATTTATTTTGGTAAAAATGGCCATAGTTTATGGTTGGGTAAAAACCAACCTTAAATATGATTGAGAACAAACTAGATGATTAGTTTCCCTCATCTGATGTCAGCAAAATTCCTATCCGCTGTTCGTGCGGGAACATTTCGTGAGTCCGGAGTGAAATAAGATATTTAGTGAGATTTATGATTCACAGTGATTTAAAGTTTATCATATATTATATGTTATATGTTATTGTTTATAAATAAATAAAATGCCGTATGACCGAGAGAGCATAAAGTGATTTTTTTCATTCTTCTATGAGAACTTAATTGAAACTAAACGCATAGCTGTCCATGCCCTTTGATATTCCCTGTATCTCGTACAGTTTTGCATTTAACGGTAATAAAGCTACATAAATTCTAAATAAATAAATGGAACGAAAAATACGGGAGCTGTAGTGTTATTTTTAATTGATTTCAATCAGTTGTTTGGTTATTTTAAACAATACCGCTGGTTTCAATTACGATTCGACGTTTTTTTTTTTTCAAACAACGAATTTTTTTCTTTGTCTCTAAATTCTGGTTGGAACAAGCGTTGAGTGTTGTTTGAATTTATCTAAAATTTATAAGCTGTCTAAATCGAACAACCAATATCATGATTATTTCAAACAAATGTTGGTTAAATTAAGGTTGCAACTTGCATAAAAAAACCTAAATTTTTAGTTTCTTCAAAGCATTCCGGTTTGTCAAAGTAAACCAGTAATGTGCTTGTGCATTTCTCGAGTAATTCATGACTAGGGCCTAAAAGCCATTTGTAAACAATGAATTTAAACGTTAATCTCTCACGAATCACGAGAATCCTACTATACCCAGCTAATCCATATGGTAGAACTAACATTATTCTACCAGATGCTGCTTTCATTCCACGAGAGTGATGGAAGACTAAAGAGAAATCGACATTTAAAATCATTGTTTACAAATTGCTTTTGGGCCCTTAACATGAATTACTCGAGATTTGTTAATCTTAAAATTTGGTTGATTCAACCTAAACTTTGGTTGTTTATACCATACTTTTTTCTCCGTGTGATAATATCTCAGAGTGCAACATCAGCTGTTTTCTGATGGTGTTCACCAGAAAAAGTTTCATTTTCGTTTCATTCATTCGTACCATGTGAGTTGCGCTGCCACCAATACATTTAAAAGTATTGTTACTCTGTTTTTCTTATTAAAAAAATCAGCGCCAACATTTGGTTAGGGCGAATCTGCCTTTGTAAGGAAACACTTTGTCTTCTAATTTATTGGAAGTTGAATACAATTTCTTCTAATTTCATACATCAGCGGATAGATATAAAGCTCTTTTTCCTTAAAGAGTGCTCAATTTGTATTTGTGACCTTTTGTTCTAGAGAAAATAACTACGAAAGCCATTGTTTACAAAAGCAGATTCGCCCTAATCTAATGCTGGCGCTGAATTATGGTCTCCCTTCAGAAACGAACTTTTTCTACAGGACAGTTTGAACATCAGTAATAAAACCTTATTTTCATTCACAACCTTTTCAGGTAATAATAAAACTAAGTGTCGCAATATTTTTCACGTCCGTGATATTTTTAAAGTTACGATTGAAAAAGAGGCCCTTTCAGAATTAACAGAAAACTCACACATTAACACCAGCTGAAGAAACGAACGGGCAAACAAATCGTCAGTCTCGCGGCTCTGTCTTCGCACTCGGTTTATCTTATCAATTTTCAGTATTTTAACCCAAACCTATTTGTGTGCCTTTCACGTTAGATTACGTTCAAAACGCTATCCGTTTAGTTCAGAGCGAGAGCAGCTAGTAGTTGGCAGTATTTTTTCGAGTGACGAAGCAATTTAGTATAATCATTGAAATGGCTACGAATGACGCACCCGTACTGGAGTCATGTATTCCAATTCCCATCGACGAGGATCGTCTCCTGGAGGTTGTCGAGAAGTCCAAGGACTGGGCCATCATGCACGGAGCCGCTATGCGTTCTAAAAACAACTTTAGCTCGGATTCGCTGCAGGTGGGTTCTAGTGACTCTGTTGTGAACTATCATTCATCATTGTGTTGTTGTTTTGAATTGCCTGGCTTACATAACAAGGTTGCATTGCCGGTTGAGCACTGTGGGCTGAAGACATTGTATGGTTAAACGAGGCGAATCTGGTGTTTCATTTCCGGGCTTGAAATAATAACCTAATCGCGGCCTCATCAATCAAGAGGATAACATGCAATGTCACGAAGCGTTTACAAGCCGGCACAATGATTTGTCTTTTCTTATCTTTTCTAGTTTGCTCCATTTATCTTGACACCAAGTTCCTTCCCCAGGAGGGAATTCGAGAAAGCTGTTGAGCTTCAAGTAACACTCAATGAGCTGATGCATCGTGTTGCCCACGATGAAGAATTTCTAAAGGAAACTTTACAGAACACGATACAAGTGGATGCCTTTACAGGTGCTCTGTTTGAAATCTATGAAACCGTTCTGAAGGAGGAAATCTCTCAAGTATGTACTGTTTTGATTTATCACCCTACCTCCATACAGTTCCATTTCCATATACTGCATAACTCCACATATTCAAATCAGCCACGACAGACCTAAACAAATGAAAAACTAAACACTCAATCTGAACTGACCTTCTACCGACTACCGTTAAAACATCATTCCCACCTCGTATTGATTTAGCCGATTTCGTTGGGCCTCTTACGATCCGATTTGATGCTGGAAACAAAGTGCGAGAACTCATGCCCGGTCCAGTGCGCCCGGGCTAAGCCTTACTGCTGCTGGAAGCAGGTGGAAATAAATACCATCGCCTCGGGCTTTGGTCATCTGGGACCAGCGAGCAAAGCCATTCAAAGGTTTTTACGGAGCCTTTTCTTATCATCATCTTTTGACAAGAACTTTTCCTCCCTTTTCCCTCCCTATTTGTACTAGTTGTATTTTGCCATTATATTTACGTTTATGATGCAAGGGCCTATAATAAGGGAGGATTCATTACGAACATGGCAGCATATGCTAAGGTGGTTTCTAGTATCTCTGCCAATGAAATGAAATCCTCTCTCATACTAGACCCCCTTAAGCTCAATATCGTTTTTGATCTTATGTTAGTCTACCATTTCATCATACCAAATGCTGACGGAGATTGCGGATTCATTAGAGATGTTTTCAAAGTACGATTTTCCGCTGTAGAGTTTATAAATATTGATCCGCAACTTCACGTTCATGGCCATTATTCGTAGATTGCATCATTCCAAACTCATTTTCATTCTAACGTATAACAAGTCGCATCAACTTACAGCATCTCATCTAAAGATTTTCCATGATTCCTAATTTTGATTTACACTACAATCAAGCAGATTTGACCTTCTTCGACTTGCGTTGAATTTTGCACAGTTGTTTGTACTAGGAAATCATTCAGGTTTATTTGTAATGATATGATAATTAGCTGTTTTTGTTTTTCAATTTATTTCAATATTCAAACGAGCAAAGTTTTTGTGCAATCGAAAAAGGTCGATTCTGAATGGAGCGTGGAACTGCTCCATTAATCATTTCGAAACAATATGGTTTAATAATTGAGCAGAACAAAATAATAAATGTTTGTGAAATTGACTCTCAAGCTTAGATATTGTTTGCCTCTAATTTCTTATCGCATGCGGCTTTTTATTATTTTGTTCGTTGTCTAAATTCTTAGTTGCATGATTAACTTGTAAGTTACTTTCAGTTTCACCTTCTATAATAGCGTGGATGCATGGTAGCGAAGTTTGAGGCTGGATTAGGAACCGAAGATAAAAGAGGTTAGATGTGCTAAAACCTGAATATTTTGGACGTTCTTCAGCTGTTTCAGGTCGTAAATACCCATGTAGAAACTATCCTATCAATATCGTTGCATAAACATATGACATACCAGCGCAATAAGTTGTATAGACCTAATTGATACCAGCGAACGTAGGTGCTAAAGACTATTTTTTTAGTAAAGTATTCCTTAGTGTAATCAACAATCAATATGCAACTAGCGATTTGAAATTGGTTCACTGTTGTAGAACACCTTGGTCCGTTGGTTCATTGGTTCATTATTAGGGGTGCATTATTAAGCTTGGGACCGAGCTTGGGACCGATGTGCTAGTACTGACTGAGCCAAAAAAAAATCGTATTTTTTCGGTACCTACTGGTCTTAGAGTGAGTCTATGGTGTAGGCTGGCCCACAATTGATACGTTGGCCATGCGTTTGCCTGAATTTGACAGTTTTCCCATAGGTTTCCTGTCAAATTAACGCAAACGCATCCGCAACGTTTCAATTCAGTGCCAACATATTATTAGGGCAAATATCAGCGGATAGAGATAAAGCTCCTCTTCCTTAAAGAGTGCTAAATTTGTATTTGTGACCTTTTGTTCAGGAGAATATGACTATGAAAGCCTTACAAAAGCAGATTCGCCCTAATCTAATGTTGGCGCTAAATTGGTAGGCAGGCTTAAAGCTTGTAGTACACTGTTTGTCCAATAACCAAATATTTGGCATAGGCAGCTAGACAGCTGACAGATATCATAGATGTTTGTCAGATGCCTATCTGCCTATGACAAATATTTGGCTATTGGACAAACAGTGTACTACAAGCTTAAGAGTTCTTAAGGGGTCCTGCAGGGATGCCAGATAGTTTGTTTTAAACACTGGTTTGAAAGTTTATAAATTGCCTCTATTTGTGTGTTTGAAGGTATATCCTGGGCATTTGCGGGTAAAAAGAGTGAAAAAAACATTTTTTTTTTGTAATTAATTACCTGCACCTGGTAGGTTAATATCTTTCGGAAGTTATATTAACCTGTGCGCGACTACTGTCTCAAATTATTTTTAGTGGCGCTTTTGATTTTTTAACATTCCCGTTTTATTTTCGAAACCTCAAAGTTATTGGTTATTTTCTTAAAGCTTAGAATATTTTGTGAAACGTATTAGAAGTTTTTTGGAATTTAAAAATTATTTTAATATATAGTAATTCACATTCTACTTATTATGTTTTTATTGCGTGAAGTACGGAATTAATTAATTATAATGTTTTGAAAATGGAAATATTCTCTCAGCAACATGTGACATGAATAATTTGTCATCCTCATTTTTTTGGTATTTTAAACTTCATTCTAAGAGGCGTGTTCTATTTTTAAAATTGGATCTCATAACAGTTTAATATACCTCATCTGTATTTCGGGAACATATCCAGCAGTCAAACTATGTCTTATCACTCACAACGAAGTTTAATTTGAATTTATGTTAAATTCTTCTAAGTTTCACGAATTTATATAATTGTATCGACACAAGTTTCCTTAATATTTTTAGCGAACATATATTTTTCCTATTCTAATTCCATTGGCTTTTTATGAAATAGGGTATGTGTCCCTTGACTCAGCCTATTATGCAACCAGCGATCACATTTTTCATTATAACTCATAAAGTTTTTAAGCTATAAGTGAGATTCAACTAGTTATACACTTGCAAAGATAAGTTTGATAAGACATTTGGTAGCATGTTCCACTAAAAGTTACACAACTATTTTTATAATGCCATAAACTTTCGAGGGATGTGGATTTAATGTCGGTCTATAGGCACCAAATTGGGTCTATTCGTGGATGCAACTTGCTCCCATTCGATGGATTTATTACTAAATGCAGTCTTTGTACAATTATTTTCTTCTAATTTTATGAATTAAGGCATCGTAAGCTGTACTGGATTCGCTTAATACAACATTTTACAACACAAACTAGAGTAAAACTGCCTCAAAACACTTAAATGATGTTCATATATGATTTATCAACCATTCAATAATGAAAATATTATAATTCACTATACAATGATTTTGTCTCTTCGATTTGTGTTTAGATGAGCCACTTGAATATAAACCGCAAATTCATGCATTTCCACTTGAAATTTTACCAATAACAACCTTTTACTACGTTATTGATACAACAGGCCATAGTTGGGAACATGCAAAAAATATGTATATCATTGTTATTTTGGCTATGTGAACAGTTAATTTGCAACGTGTAACTATGTTCTACACATCCAGACTGCATTGCTTGCTTTATCGATTCAATTAAGCCAAATTTAGATCACTTGAAATCGTGTAGATCATCTGTTCAGCATAACCAGTGAAATCATGATGCCCCAAAAGTTCAAGAAACCGCAAATTACGCGGAAGTGAACAACTATAAGATGACTAATATTGTCTCAATTGCTTCGGATTACATCTATCATGCTAATAGCAACATGATTTTGTTGATTATCGCTAAATTAATGACACATTTGGTACATAGGCCGAATGAAGGAGCTAGGCTAACATTACATCCCCTTACCCTACTAGACTTTTACGAAGTGTCTTACATTTTTAACAGAAGTCTTACGACGCTCCTTCGATCACTACAGAACGTGCAAGAAGTCTTTTTACGAAGTTTTGCAAACTGTTCTCTAGCACTCCAGAATTTTTGCAAACTATTTTTTATTTTAGATTTTTTTTGCTAACATATCAAACTCTTGAATCGATCCCTTAAGTAATGAATACCTTCAGAGTTTGTTCACGCACACAGAACGTCCGAATCGGTGCGGTTAAACTATTTACGCGCGGTGATATCTTCACAATTAAAATATGGACTTGAAGGGCGATTAAAACAACACACTCGTTTTATTGTAAGTAAGCTACCGTACGCGATGGATCATTTTCAACTGCTTTATCATTTACATTCAGTCGTCTCTAGAGGTGGATAGAGTCATACCGATCGTGTGCCATCGGTGGATGCAAAAGTCTCCACACACGCTAAGATAAGATTACCGAAAATAAGGTTTTACTTGTACTGAAAATAAGGTTTCGGTAGCAAAACAGCCATTCAAGCTTGAATCTCAGCGTGTGTAAAATTCCGCAACCGTCAATTTAAAAGGAATCGCCAAATGACAATAAGCAACTAGCGAAAAGCAAATCTGTTAGTTTTGAAACCGCTATGTGGTATAGTCACTAGATTCATAGTCTGGCGGATACAACGACGGGAGCCAATTTGAAATGTCAGTTGGCGGAGCCAATCGAGCATATCTCGAGTAATTTTTGTTAAGGGCCTAAAAGCCATTTGTAAACAATGACTTTAAACGTTGATTTCTCACGAATTACGAGAATCCCACCATATCCTGCTACTCCACATGGTAGTTTCTTCAACATTCAACATTCTTCTACCAAATGCTGCTTTCATTTCACGAGAGTGATGTAAGATTCGAGAAAAATCGATATTTAAAGTCATTGTTTACAAATGGCTTTTAGGCGCTTAACAAGAATTACTCGAGATATGCTCGATTGGCTCCGCCAAGTGACAGTTCAAATTGGCTCCCGTCATTGTATCCGCCAGACTATGAATCTAGTGACTATACTATGTGGTATCTAAATGCACGTCAAAACGTTGTGTCAATATCGGGTGGCATGTGGCAAATGACGGAGTGATATTTTGACATGCTAGCAGGTGCCGCAACTTCGCCACATCAGTGGGCACCTCGACTTAGTGAACTATTTAGCGTTAGTGGAACAGCGATTGCTAACGCTGGCGTTTGCAAGCGATTTGAAAATTTACACAAAGTTATCGATTAATTTTGTTCTTGCTGAAACATCTGCCTGTGCCTAAAGTATCAGTATGATTTACCAAAAGAAAACCTTTGATTTTACTATTTTTTTAAATAAAGTTGATTAACAAATGTTATCGTTATATTTTACCTAAATTTGGTTTAAAATGCTCGCATTGGGCTGCAAGCAAGTTCGGTTTTCGGTATTTTTCCCGACTTTACTGTATTCTTGTCTTATTGTGTAGGAGGAATCCAAGTAACGCTTAAACATGGTTTTTCGAGCTGTCTTAGCAAAGTAATTGGTGATAAAAAGATAATAAAATCGACGATAATGACGGTTCTGACCAATTCAATACAATTTGACAAGTAGCCATAAAGTTATGATCAATTTCAGTTTTAGATACAATGATGTCTAACCTCAGTTAAGCTCTACTTGGATTTCTTAATTGTGTATACACAGTTCAATAGTGCTGAACTGTTCACTGCCCCTGAGTGAAAATGAGTGACCCTGCACAAGGGTGGTACTCCAAGGGCCTGACGGGAAGTTATTTTCCTGAAGCCAACATGTCTATCATTCAAACTTCAAAAGGTTCATTGTTTGTAAATAACACTGGCGTTCGTACCCGTAGTAACAAATGTCAGAAGGGCCTTATTCAAACAAGACCCGTGATATGTTGCATACTGTCAAACGCTAGTAAGTTAGATAGGGTTGCCAGGCCCCTGTGGTTCTCACAACATAATCTAAAACTAGCAATTTTTAGTGGCGCAATCAGAGTTGTGACATCGTGACCCAGCAGGCCCAAATCTTCATTTTGGCATACTTAAAAAATGTTCTTCGAGCTGATGAAAGATACTATTTTCAATAGTTCAACCTGAAAAAGAGTCATTCAAAAATCGTGTTGCAATGAGATGAACGTCAGATATTTTAAAATAAACTTTCACTTAGATCAAATAGCCTGTAAAGGTCGATAGATCTTATTTGTGAAACAAAGGAATGGAAGAAGAACAAATTCGCAAAAACAAGCATGACACAACCATGCAAACAAATTACACACTACAAAATATCGATGGCGTGCTAATCCGACCTTGCAATCATTACAAAGGCTCATCCAATACCTATTGATTGCAGGGACTGTGTGGTGAGTACAGCAGTATGTTGGCAGAGGAAGGGCAGAAGAAGAATAAATGGGAATCGAATAAATCTCGAAAAGAAACCGCATTAGATAGAACGCGCTTACAACTTGTTTATTTAGATTACTTTGTGGTTATAATAACAAAAGGAAATTAGCTGTCATTTACCCGTTACCGCTGATGATGGTTATGTACATTTAAAAAGGGCTCTATTCGCGCATCAGGCACTACATAGAGCTGTGCGTCCAACACTCCTCGCGAATTCAGTAAATCTCGTGAACTTCGTAGCACAGAGCGGCTTCGTTAGGATATCCGTTAGGTATCTCCGACGGATAGTTCCTCTACTCGATTGCGCCAAATGCCGGAAGCTCACAGGTATAGTGATACCGCGTATCAAAATGCTTCGTGATCTTCTTGTGATGATCGAGGGCAACAAAGTCGAGGCAGCTTCTGTTGTCCTGAAACACTACAGTCGACTTGATCTGCTCTTTGTTTAACTCATTCAGTAGATTCCGCAGCCAACTGACATGCAACATGTGCAGCGCCTCTGGTAATGTGACAAGGTTGATAGAATCGCGCAACACTGTTTCCTGCTGGCCTAGATGACGGTAGCTCCTCCTAGACGGAACAAGACTGCAAGACTTCCTGTCGTCACAGTAGCCGACCAGCTCGAACTGCTTCTCCGCGTTACCCAACTTCAGCCTGTATTCCTCCGTATGATCCGCTGACTCTCGGTCCAATCAACCTCCGACGGAAACTGATCTTACGGCTCAGAATTCCGACACAAGCTGCAATGTCCGGACGACTGTTTGTTGCGTGGTTTAATGGAGAACCAATGAGACTGTGGTAATCGTCGTTGTCTTTAAGCTTTTTCTTATCCTTGCTCAGCTTGAAATAGCTCGGGTTCATTGAACCTTTCGCTGCATCTTTCCCGTAGCGCTTGGCTAGTTTCTTAAAGAAGCTCTTCTGGCTGAGTCTGTAGATGTCGATTTCGTCCTTTCGTACTTAAATACCCAGGAAACATACGTCACCCAGTTTAGTTATCTGAATCTTCTCCTGCAACGAACTCTCGATGATTGTGATTTTCTCCTCCTGAGCATGAGCATGAGCATGATTGACCGCCCGGGGTTGCTAGTCCGTTATTGCCAGATCAGCTGTTATTACACAGAGAACCAACAGATGATGCTTGGGACTAACATACATCTTCAATGTGTAAAAACTGGTGATCCCAAACTAAGGCAATACCGGCGCTGGCCCTTGACGTGGCTTAAACTATTTAAGAATACTAGGGGAAGTGGGGTAAAACCAGCCATATCTTCGTTCACAGAGCCGTGCGGTAGGTGAAATAACTTTTATTCAATTTTCCAAGAAATTTTACATGGGATTAGCACTATTTTGTTGATCGTGAGCGACTTCATGCAAAGATATCTATAAATTATTCAAGAATATAAGGGGAAGTGGGGTAAAATATGCTCTATAACTCCACAACTATGTCCGTGCGGTGATTGAAACCAGTTTCATTCGATTTCCCAGACAATCTCCAAGCGTAAATGGCCTTGTTTACAAGCCGCGCTTAAAAACGACAAAAGTTACAGATTTTTTCCTTAGTTTTCATCAGTTCTTGCCCACTGACCAAAAACACGATCGCGAGAGCACTTCGAAACAGTGACTGGACTTGCTGATGCGGAATCGGAAGGTCTCTTAGCGTCGATTGGCAACTGTTGATGAAACCTGGATCCACTATTACACACTAGCGAACAGAATAATATCCAGACAATGGGCTGGAAAGATTTTGGCGTCGGTTTTCTGGGATTGTCATTGCATACTCTTCGTGGACTACCTCGAAAAGAATAAAACCATCAACAGCGAGTATTACCAACATGTGTACCTAACATGCGAGTATTACCGATGTGCTAGTACTGACTGAGCCAAGAAAAAAATCCTATTTGTTCGGGACGTACTGGTGTTAGAGTTAGTCTTTGGTATTACTGAGCATTATTGGACAAGACACAACAAGAGCATCACAACCACGGCTAAAATCAAGGACTTACGGCTCCAATTGCTTCCGCATCCACCGTATTCACCCGATTCGGCTCCGTCGGACTATTATCTGTTCCAAAATCTCAAAAGATGGCTCATCAATAAACAATTCAGCATACGCGAGGAAATCATCGATTCATATGGTCGATTTTTTAAAGTCACAAATGTTTTTGGTGACAATTCGCCCACGTAATCTTCGACAAGGTTAGCAACACTTATGTCATTTTCGGTAACTGCCAGTGCGGAACTTCGCCCTAGATCCGACCCAACATCGATGAGAATCGCTCTCAACTTTACACAAACATGAACTGTCAAAATAAAAGGTTTATGTTTGTTTATGTTTTGCACTAATACCATCATACTGACTCGACTCTGGATCCGTTTTCGTTCGGTAATTGCGAGTCAGAGTCAGACCTGACCCAGGTTTTAAGCCGAAAACGACATTAGGCACTAAAGAGCAAGCAAAATCAGAAAATTGTTTATGTTTTGGCCAATGCAAAATTGACAATTGAAAACAAAATTCTAGCGGTGCACTGTCAGTGAATACTAGATTACTCCACCAACAATGTTGAATTATGCTGGACTCCTGAGCCATCAACTGTAGCAGGCGACTTCATTTCGTAATTGAATTTTCAAAATTTAGTTACACTCTTAAGTCATGTAAGTTAAAAGTTGCATAGGTTATGCCCAACACTGTATTGTTGTTGTTTGACAAAACGTCTTGATAAAATAAAAAAGCAATTTTCAAAATTTCCTTATCAAAGAAAATCTTGGAAACTCTTACCCGCCGATTTAGAGATACTCGTAGCTTCCATTTTAGGTGATGGTATAGTTTGATTGATTTTGTTTTGCAAATGAGATACGCATGATACCAGTAGATAGATTAGTAATTCCCGCTGTATAGATGTGTTTCAATGTTTTGGGCAAGGTTTTAGATACTCATTTGTGATGAAACGTAACTTTTAAAATGATGAAGTCATTGAAAGTTCTTAGCATGTTTTTGATTACAAATATGAAGGAAAAGGTTGCAAAGTATTTCACACATACCAGTAGTCAATTTTGCTTCCTGAAAGTCATGATTTAATTAATTTTTAATCGCTTCTAGTTGTGACTCAATTGAAGCATTGTTGTACAAATTTTAAACATTCAGATTTCATTATTTTTGCAAAATGAGCTTTTGCAACCTTGGTTTTGGGACAGTAAATTCATGTCTTTGCATGCCTTAATTCGAATCCCCAAAATCAAAGTTTAAGTCACCTTCATGCTTTCCACATGTAGCCATCGAAAACTCGCATTTTATTTAGTATTCAGATCGGATTGGGGGACCTGGAAAAAACACGAGCAAAGTGGCATTGAATCCTTTTCCCGTTGTACTATTTTCACCGACAGTCAATTTTATTCGTTTTCTACGACAGAGTCAATTTCGAAAACATACTGCAACAACAAAAAACCCGTCATTTTCCTTATTCCAGCCGCTCTCGCTCGGTTTACTCCGGTCTGACTATCTGGCAAATTTTCTCGAATCGAACGCTATTAAACAGGTGGAAATCAACACTATCGCCTCCAGCTTTGGCGGTATCTCGACTTTCATGACACCGATGCATAGGTATAGTTTTCCTTAATATTTTCCCTAACCTTTTCTGAATTGGCCTAAACTTAAATAGTTCCTCAGTTTTTTATTTTCGTGGTTACAGTGAATGGTATTTTCCTTTTGTTAACAGGATTTTGTTTGTAAATAATAGTAATTGATCACAGTCTGATTTGTAGATAGCTGTGGTGATATAATGGCTTATTAATGATCGAATTTAAGTTATTGTATTGACCGCTTTTATGTTAACTAAGCACGGCGTACCTTTTTGAGGAAAAACCAAAATTCGCACTTGTCTGCACAAAGCTAACCTGATGAGACTTCAATTTCATGAACATTTATTCAGTTTGGTGTTTGATCCTTCGCTTCTTTTCTACGTTTCTCTTGTTTACCAATCAGAGTTGAAAAATACCTCTCACTCCATCATTCCATCTGGATTTAGTTGAATCTATTGACAAATGATTTTGATTTCCCTCTGGAAAAGTAGAATTTGAGTAATTTATTTTGCATGCTGCCTTTAAAAATAAGGCGAACACAACACCTGTGAAATAACGATTTTTTGCTTTATTTCTTTAATTTAAAATTTTGTACAATACTTTTATAAATAGCTTCGTCTTGAAGGAGCTTGGACATGCCGATAAGCTGGCTGATGTGAGTATCTTCAAAGTAAAAGAAGTTATTTTCAATAATCACTATTTTCGATATTCCACACTAAGCTACCGGAAAACCAAGCCCTCTCAGGTTTGTGCGACGGTATGGTCGAAGCGTGGAAGATTCAAGGCAATCCTTCGGCAGCGATTTTGTTTGTTATCGAGGACGTAACCTACAACATTTGCGATCAACGCTTCCACGAGTTCTACATCCGGGAGACGTATCCGCACATACCGGTGATTCGCCGAACGTTGACCCAAATCTATCAACAGGGAAAATTAGGTTCCAATGGCGTGCTTCTCATCGGCGAAACCACCGTTACCGTCATCTACTTCCGGGCCGGCTACGAACCAGGTCACTACCATGGACCGAACGAATGGGCTGCCCGGCTCCTAATGGAACGGTCCAAGGCTATCAAGTGTCCTTCAATTCAGTACCACCTGGCTGGAACGAAGAAAGTCCAGCAAGCATTGGCAAAACCCGGCATATTGAAGCGGTTCATTCACGAGGATGCGAAAATTGATAGCATCAAGGATATATTTACAGGACTGTATTCACTGGACAAGGGTGAGGAGGGAGATCAAGCTGTTAAGTTGGCGTTTTCCAATCCGGAACGGTACGTGTTGAAGCCACAGCGCGAAGGTGGCGGCAATAACGTATACGGCGGAGACATTCCTGGGGCTCTGGATAAGATGAACGAAGACGAACGGTCCGCTTGGATTCTTATGGAACGCATCTTTCCACCACTATCACGCGGCTACATGGTCCGTCCGGGTGGACAAATGCCACCACAAATCGTGGACCTGGTGTCTGAGTTAGGTATTTTCGGTGCTATTATCGGGTGAGTAATCGGAGAGTTAAGCCGTATAGAGTATTCTTAAATGTTTGTGTTCAATTTCAGAACAAAAGACAAGATATTGTACAACAAACAAGTGGGTCACATGCTGCGAACCAAACTGTCCAGCGCAAACGAAGGAGGAGTTGCAGCCGGATTGGGTGCCTTGGATAGCCCCTACTTGATAGATTAGATGGGACAAGCAATTACTTAAACAGCATACCAACAAACTGCATGCGACACTATTCCAGGGCAATTAACGCAATTTTGCATTTTTCGTCATCGTATTGTTATGTTCAAATGAAAGCTATTTTATATACATAAATATATTTTGAGTAAATGGACAACATTAATATGTTTTGAGTAAATGGACGACTATTTGTACAAATAACATGTATATGGGAAGAATGGAAAGAAGTTCTTAACACGTTTTCAGCATTCTGCCCTGACTAGTGCAAAGGAGTTCCGGATATAATCGTCAACCTCATTAAGGCGCAGTACGAGGCTTCACGTGCAGAGTCCTGCATAACGAACCTTGTCCGACCCTATACAGTAGTAACTAGTTGTGAGGCAAGGATGTATACTATCACCGCTACTGTAGTTTCATCGTAACGACGAGATCATGGGAGATGCTATTGATCGTGGACCGAACCGTGGGCTGCTTTAGCAGAGTAACCTCAACGGTCTTTCCGAGGAATCCCCGACGGTTGCTCTCACGTGGTTCAGGCAGGTTCACCTATGGAAACCTTGTTACGATTTTTACTTCCTCTAAATCATCAAGTTCGGTCAACTTCAGCGAGTCAAATGTAATCCCGAGGGACTTGCAAATGTTCACCTTCAAAGACCTCACTAAATAATCCATCGGTAGTAGCGTCGGGCGGTGTGTACAAAGGGCAGGGACGTAATCAACGCTAGCTAATGACCAGCACTTACTGGGAATTCCAGGTTCATATGGACGATTTCAAGCTATAATCCCGACTAAATGAGCATTTAAGCGATTTCCCGGACCTCTAGGCCTAGGATACGCGCTGCTGCTCACATTGTAGCGAGCGTGCAGCCCTGAACATCTAAGGGCATCACGGACCTGTTATCGCTCAATCTCATTTTGCTGAATCTAAATTGTCCTATTAAGCAGAAGTCAACCTCGATGAGTTGACGTATTATCAGGTCACACCGACCATCGGTATCAACATCTGACTGCTGATAGCGTTCTATTTAATTTGATTGAGTCACGTTCGTTATCGAAATTAACCAGACAAATCATTCCACGAACTAAGAAAGGCCATGTACCACTACCCCAAATTTTGAGAAAGAGCTATTAATCTGTCTTACCTCAATAAGTTCGGACCTGGTAAGTTTTCCCGTGTTGAGTCAAATTAAGCTCCTGGTGGTGCCTTCCGTCAATTCCTTTAAGTTTCAACTTTGAACCATACTTCCCCTGGAACCTAATTTTGGTTTCCCGGAAGCTACTGAGAGCACCATAATGCAGCGTCTCCCAATTGCTAATTGGCATAGTTTAGATGTCAACACAAACAACCCTTCCAACTTGTCTGAGCGGGGCAAAAATGGGAAAAATGCGATAGTTTTCACTATCTTGGGAGCCAGATAGCTTCAGAAGGCGGAACCAAGAGCGACATAGGTGCACGAATCAAGAAGGCTAGCGCTGGTTTTTTTTGTGAAATTTATTGTGATCAAACCAGATAAATCTACGCACCAAAATTCGTATTTTCAATATAATCGTGAAATCTCTATTGTTATAAAGCCTGCCTACGGTTAAATAATTTCGGACACTTTTCGTTCAGTGTAGATTTTGAACTTTTTCAGGGATCGCTAAAACATTTTCACTTATATGACAGCTGAAACTCCACTTTATTTCGTGATACAACTTGTGTACATTCTTGTAACATTCAGTTAAATGGGATCGAATCAAGTGGAAATGCGCAACGTATTTTGTACGAACGGCAGCAAAATCGAATTTATCGGTACGCGATCTTGCCAAAAACTTCAATAGATTTAACCTTTTCAGGATACATTAAACCAAGAGCTTAAGCGTAGAACCACAGAACTCAAAACATCTAACACTTTACAATATTCTTTGCATTTCAGGATCAACCGAATGAAGATCATATATAATAGATCCGAATTCTTGAAGTATTTTTCATTTACATAAATATATATTTTCATTTACATAATACACTATTATATAAATATTTCATGGGAATGCGAAGGGACCATCAGGGCACCCGATTGAAGCACTCTGGATGGGGAGAGTGGGAATGCCAACTCCCCATTGCTAACAGTTTGTGAATAAAGGGCGGGCTCTTCTCCCCGTCCATTGGTGCATCCTCATGTTAGATGGCTTGCTATTTTGACCAATTGTTCAATCTAGTTGCTGGAAGGAGATTATATCACTGTGGATACGTATAAGTGATGTTGTCTATCGATCCACCCAACCCCTTTTTGGCCCTTCATACAATGGCATAATTAGGATAATCAGTGATTATTACAGCTTTATCAAGTCTAACAGCGAGGAGAGCCCATTGCTGTCGGACTTAGTTTCCGTGCTACAATGGGTGGTAGTACATATCATACATCATACATCATACATCATACATACGCGATCTTGCCAAGAAACTAAAACTACCGAAAAGGACCCGTGTTTTGTGTTTGCAAATCAATTGACCAGCACTTGACTGTAGATCGGAAGGTTGGAAGTGGAACAAATCGAAAAGTATTCTACCGACAAACGGACAAGAAGATGGTATCCATTGTTGAGAAAAATTCCAATCTTTCTGTGCGAAATGGAAGTCGGGAAGTCAAAATCATACGCACAAAAAGTGAAGCAGAGGCAAGAACTGAATGTGTACTAAATGTGTGCCCAACTGTGATACCAAGCAAAATTTCACTGAGAAATCTTAATCTTTCTGTGCGAAATGTGGCTCGCAAACTTGGCAAGTTAAAATCATACTTACAAAAAGTGAAGCAGAGACAAGAACTGCAGGCGTACAAAGAGAAAAAGGTGACCAACCGTGATGACAGGCAAAATTTCAAATTTTATACCGCAATACAAAGGAACGCAGTTGCCGAGAATTTCCGGGCAAAGAAGGTGTCCAAACTCCCGAAGAAGTATTTGATTTGGTAGGCCATATGTAGTTGTGGTCAAAAATCTAAAAGTTTCGTCTCTACTGGCACTATCAATAAGGATGTGTATGAGAAAGAATGTCTGCAGAAGCGGTTGCTACCGTTTATTAGAAGCCACGACTCTCCAGATCTGTTTTGGCCTCTTGCGAAATCCTGATTTTGGCCTGATATGGCCACTATGCGAAATCCGTCCTGGAATGGTATAAGGTACAAGAGGTGAAACACGTGCCAAAAACAGCCAATGCACCAAACTGTCCAGAACTTCGCCCAAAAGAGAAGTACTGGGCTCTAGTTAAGGGAAAACTCTTCGAAATTAATAAGAAAGCAAATGGTACCGATAATTTCAAGAGAAGATGGAGAATCGTCACGGTGGGCATATCAGAGGATACCGTACATGTTAATCAAATGTTTCTAATGTAGAAATAACTCTATTATTGTGAAATAAACTATCGGTTTTGTTGAACTATATGTAAATTTTTTTTGCTGTTTTTATTTTAGTGTCCGAAATCTAACGTAAACAGGCTTTACGCGAGCGAGATGTGGTTTGTATCTACGGTGAGTATTCAAACGCTGTAGGTCTCAATCGATGCCTGCGGGATATAAGTTGTGTCTGGAGATCCAGTTGTGCTAGTTGTAATCTCGAGAGCTGGGCTCCATCGTCGATGTCAACTGAAACCGATAGCAACAGAAATTCAACGAAAGTGGAGCTCGATCGACCACACAGCACGATCTCACATGCTCAAAGAAGTTACCCTCAAATTACTTTGAAGAGGCTGGCTGAAACTGTTGCAGTACAATAAAAGGTGTCCCACATCAAATTGCATCATGGAGAAATCGCTGTAGAAAATTACTCATTCGGTATTGTCCCTTGACAATTTGGGTAGAAGTAGTTTAGTGTGTTTTTGTTGTATTTTTATCGCTGTCAGTTTTACGAAAATTGGAAAAAAATGGCGTCATCCGAAAATCCCAACCCCGAGCATCTTGACAGATGAGTTTAGTTTCACGTATCCATCTATAAATTGCAGATGTCTCTACCGTGCATAAACAAAAGGGTCATCCATTCTCGATACTACCGCTATTTAGCTCTGATATGCATATTTTCGTTTCCTTATGCGTGGATGTTAAAAACAGTACAAGAACAAATTTTTATTGAGGCGTATTGTTGATGCAGTTTTCTTTCCATCAATTTGATTTCATTTGTATCGAATATAAATCATCATTACTTGAGAATAGGAATGAGAAAAATGAAACAGAAAGAGAAAGAGAGAAACAGGAGATAAAGAATGCTGAAGAGGAGATTATTTTTAATTTAATGTATGAGTTTCTCTTTTATTTAATGTATAAGTTACAGTTCTCTCAGCACCAAGCATGTAACTTGATGAAATCTTTTGACCTTTCTGTTTCAAGCACACACCAGCAAAAAAAAATCCAATCCATGATGTCTGCTTGAAAGAGAAAGGAGAGCAAGCTCTAATGCTACCATTGCTCAACTAACTTGTTTGTTGACATCCAAACTAAAAAAGTTAAAACTTATTTTAAACCAACGATTTTGTTTCGAAATAAACAGGCAGGTTGGTTGTTTCTACCCGAAGATATTACCACAATACAACACAAATCATGGTTGTTCAAAACTAATGACTCTTATTACGAGTGTCACTTCACGGGTGAAAACGAATATCTGCGAAAAAACTAACGAGTGAATCGTAATAAGCTCGAGTATTTTTGTTGTTTCCACCTTGAAAGTGATATATTATTACCAAAACACAGGTTGCATTGGCCCAGGGAAACTAGTGAAAGTTTTAAATTGATTCTACCAAAGCGGCGATTAAATCAAACTGCTATTTTAATTAAGGAAAAAATAAAAAACATTTTCCGTCATCCAGTCCCGCTGCATGCTCTGACACTGACACTCACCAATAGGTGAAAACTTAATATCTAACTTAAAAACCTGCATTAATCCACACGATGGTGAGACTGAACCCTTCTTACACTTCACCAGAATAACAAACTCAAATGTGGCAATATTGTACTGGATACATATTTTCATGAGAAATTCCAAGAAGATGAAAGAAATATTCAATATGCCATACATTCAGTTTATAAAATCATCTATTTGTCAGAGTGATATTATCTATTATAAATGAGGTTAAACATTATTACCATTAATAGTCTTTAATGACCTGTTTACGTTAGTTATATAAAAGGAAAATTACATAATTATTAGAAATTTCATAAGATCAGTCCAAAAAATGAATTATTAGACAATCCTAAGCGTCAATTTTGATTATCGATATGCATTCAATAAGCTTAATAAGTACATTTTCGTTGAAAATTGGTTATAGTAAATGGGGACTAATATTTCGAATATACTCGTTGTAGTTCAAAACGAGACCACTCGAGCCAATCGATCCTGCTCTAATTCTATAGAGTCGCATAGTGTGGCTAGTCCGCTGTATGTGCTATACAACGCACCAGATGCGAAACAATAGAATGCAAGCGGCATCGATTGGTGTGATTGGTCTTGTTTGGTTTGCACTGCAACGAGTATATTTTCATCTCACAATTATGTGCTCTCAGGTTTTGTTTTCATAGCTCATGTTACAATCATAATGAAATTTTGACCAGTTATTGAGAGACTTCATAGCTTTGATTTGGCATCAACAAAACTTAAATCGGTACACAAATAGCTCAGTATGTAATCGGAGACTAAACTGTTTGATTACTATTATAATAGGCCGTCAAGTACTGTTTCTTTCATATCTTCGTAACGAAATGTCCGAATGAAAATAAATCAATAGCGTTGGAATGTTGAAGCTTCCATTTGCCGTAAACAGAATTGAAATCGGTTCATAAATGGCTGAGAAACCTATGTGACATTATTTGTAACGCAGCACACACAACATACATACAGACATGTGCTCAGTTGTACACAGACATGTGCTGAGTCGAATGGTATATGACACTAGCCCTGTGGGCCCTCGGATAAAAAGTCGAGTTTTCAAGCGATCTTAATACCCTTCTATTGATGTAATAAGGCTAAAAACAGAACAGAAACTAACAGAGAAATAGTAGAAACGCTCACAGTAACATTTGTCGATTCCTAGTAGACTGAAATAAGTCTATAAACGTATATGTGCACTTTTATGATGTTTGTTGACTTTTATTCAAATAATTGAAATCTAAAAGAAATTTAAGGTAATTGTAAATTGAAATGTTCGTTGTTCAAACCGTTTTTTTTTGTTTGTTTTCAAACAGCATTTAAGTTTAAATCATACTTAAATTTTTTGAAACAAAACTATAAGCGAATTAACCAAAAAATCTGTTTGTTTTCGTAGCTGTCTTAATGATACACTCAGTAGCAAAAAAAGCCGAGCAAAATTTTGTTCCAAAAACTGCAGTTGTACAACCTTCTGTAACTTTGTCAATTATCAATATTTTTGAATGAAAATTTTACAATTTAATAACCAATGTATAGACCTCATGGATCATGTTGATAAAATTTATGAATTTGGAGTTATCATAAAATATGTGAAAAATCATTTGAACATAGAAATTTCAAAAATCCGTTTTTCTGTGAAGAATTTTGGTAGCGATTAAAATTTTTTCGACAGCTTATTAAATATAGAAAATAATGTGGACAAAATTTGAACTGTTTCCATAAAGTGGTTTGGACTCATTGGCGTCAAAGGTGACGTACCAACTATGAGCATTTCCCTTTTCACGCGATACTGACCTTGCATGAAATAGCGGTGCAAAAAAAAAAAGCCGAGGTGAATTCATCTTATTAATACACATGATTTGTTACGCGTGAAATATCCCAAATAACTAGTGTAACCCACGAAGGACTTTGAAAATATGGCATTCAGTATGAATTGGTTTGTAGAAAACTACGT